>JAWWMK010052709.1:0-42004 GCA_035047105.1 Galeopsomyia nigrocyanea | reverse complement strand
GACGTATAATGAATTTCTTAACATGTGACGGCTCATTTTAAAGCTTATTAAAGCAGCTTTAAAATGAGCTGTTGCGCACAAAATTTTGACATAAGTAGCCTGAGATATTTCATTTCTAAATAACCCATCTTTTTCAGGTGTTTAATAGAATTTGAATAATACCAAAAATAGAATTACTTCAAAACAAATCTGAAGATTGCTTTTAATAAAGCAATTTTTCGAGACACCGTACGCATAGTGTAACTTTCCGCACGTTCGGAAAATCGAAAGTACATAAAAGCAGAATGAGTGCTCATTATATAAAAAAACACTATATAACGTCAAAAGACAATATATACAACATGTGCGGGAAAAAGATATTCCGTTTTGCCTAAATATTTTGCCCGAGAGATTTTTAGTACTTAAAAAATAAATAAACTAAAAATATCTGGTACCTCCAAGGAAGCATTCCGCCAGAGCAGCTGGCAGCGTATTATTTATTTTATTACATTGACCGAACTTTCAACTAAATTTACGTTACGTACATATTTTATGAAAAATAACATTTATTTTGAAAGAGAAATTTCGAGTTATATTTAATGAGGGCAGCACCAAGCATCACTCCTTTGTACATTAGCGATAAGAAGGTGGCGACGGCACGGCCAAGAGCCGTAGTCTATAAACATCCCGACTGGGACTCATGTCTTGCAAGGAGATGCTTGTGTAAGCCAGTCAGTGGCTAAGCATGTTATTGAAAATTCGTCTTACAATGTTCATCAAAATTCACTAAAAAGAGTAAGGATAATAACGCAACTTTATACGACTGACAGGTACTTCACGATTATAACTTTCTATATTTGGATTGAAGCATAATGAAAAAAGAAGGGAAAACAAAAATTAAGCTTTTTAACGCACTCCTTTGTATGAAAGTATAATCATTCAAATTGGCATTCAGCGATTGAAATCTAATAGATAACAACAATATTAAAGCATATTTACTTGAATTACATCGCGGTTGACTTATTAAAATATATCGGTCTAAGACATTCTTATGAAAGAAATAATGAAGAAAAAGAATCTTTTAGATTCAAAAATCTTGAACACGAGAAATATCTCTCAAGTAAATGTAACCAAAATATATTTATTACAGCAATCAGATTATTAAAACAACATCTACGTCATTGTAACACGCACGAATTCACAAGAATGTCTTTGTTAACAAGAGCTATTCTTAGCTTCGCCATAATCTTCGGACTTTTTCAATCGAGCATTGATTGGTAAGTAAGAGACTGGCTGGAAAACACACAGATTGATAAGCAAGAATGGCTGGAGTGGTAACGCGGACAGGTACGACTATCCTGAAAAATGAAAAAATTCATCAGTGCATATTAAAGAATTTTTTATAGTTATACTTGATGTTATATAATAATAGCTTAATATCCGGTTTGCTATATATTTTTTATGCTATTATATAATTCTATTGAACTGTGTGCAAAATTTACATAATATACTGAAATAGGAAAGCTTGTTGATGAGTTTTGTTTTGATGGAAAAGTTACAAAGTAATGATAGTGGATATACATTTATTAAATAGCTATCGAACATCCACTGATAAAATTAGAAATTATTGCTAACTATCAAATATTTGATGGAAGTATTTAGTTTTTGAAATAAATCAGAAATTAAAGGACTTATAATGTGGTTTCAAAGGCTTATCTGAATATTATTGATTGAAGGTACATTCTTATATTCATCGTTTGCCATATAATTTATTTAACATTGAATAATAATAATTTTATGAAGAAAAAAAACTGATTTTTATATTGAAAGATACTAAGAATAGAAAATGATACATACATTTGATGAAAATTAAAAAAAATCCATTCACAATTTTATTTCTAACATTGAAATGCTCTTGGTCAAAGTTATGCACTCGAAAGATACAAAAATCTATACCACATTTCATTGTGCAATCGACCGACTTGCACGTGATACTCCGTCAATTTTTCACGGGGCTTATCGAATCTCAGCTTCAGCCAATTCACTCGCTTCTGATCACTCGAACTGTGCTTCCAATTTACGAAAAATGATAAGACGCTGATTTAGCTTAAAACGTTTTCCTCGCGTGAACTTCTCTATGAAACATTCAACGACGTGAATGATCAACGATTTTTATTTTGCAAATTAAAGATTGTTTATTTAATAAATATGTCGGCGTAGCACATTTAATTTAGATATCTAAATTTATGCCAGTTAAAATAACGAACAAGAATTCAAACACTTTTCATCACGTCTACTGCCTATATTATTGCTTTTATCGTATTATTAATTTTAGAATTGAGACTAACTGGAGCAATAAATTATAAGAAAATAGATACTTATGAGAGACATTATCTGTTATATAGACTTCGAGAATTTCAATGTTCGCGTAGAGCGATGTATAGTCGGAAAATCTATTCAGATATTCGTTATGTCACTTGCGCAATATTTCACAGAAAAAAAATTAATTGTCCATGGAGTGCAATTTTTTTTTATCAAATATCACTCGAGTCTATCGAGCAGATCAATGCGCGTTCTCGTGTATGGTTTCCGGGTACCATTAAAAAAAATGGTTTATACTGATAACAAAATCAATCGCTTGCTTATTCTATAATTGATAGCGAGTGATCGATAAAAGAATTTAACGAATTATTAATTTTTTATGAAATGTCGATTAAAATTAATTGTAATTTTGATAAATTAAGATCAACGAAAGTTGAAGGTAATTTTCATACTTTCCTTTCAAGTTAATTGTCATCAGTCTTCTCTGATTCCACCATTAAGTATAACATAAAAATGATTTGTTTATAGAAACTACTTCCATAGTATTCTACGACACGATTACTAGAGCTGTGCAAAAAGGGAAATGCGAATGTTCGATAAAAGTACACGTCAGAGCTGTCCCGCGACGACTTTATCACTCTACTGGAACAATCTGGCGTCGTACAAAGACGATTTCGCAACGTTCGACGGGTGTATAAATTGATGTAGCGCAACGTGCAGATCATCGCAGTTGTCGAACCGATCTCTCGAACGCTCAAACTCCACTGGAAAGACTTCGCTAGCAACATCAACAAAATGGACATCTTTGGAGAACATAAAACCACCGGTTTGGAAAACTTCACTCTCGAGCAGATGCTCGATGATAATCTGCCGGAACCCATCCTCAAGGAAGTCAAGAGGATCATTTTTGGACGCGAATGCGAGTAAGTTTAATATTCAAAATTATCCTATTATACTTCAGATTTTAAATTCTTCACAATTATATTTCATGCATATACGGCCAATTATAATTTTGTTCGATTATTGGCAAATTTAAAATTCGAGGATTCGCTCGTAATTATTATATTTTCTCAATCTATAATACTAATAGAACCTAAAAATACTAATGCCACTCACCGCGCAACTTTGTGACACCCTTTTTTCGTCCTTAAGAATCCTGAAATCGGTCGAAAATGAGTACACGACTTTTCATGTTTTTTTTTAATTTAATAACGAAAATAACGAAAAATTATAGCGTTAATCTGCCTTCAGAATCCAATTCTATGGCTCAAAATACGTCGGAAACCATATTTTGTTTTTTTTCTTTTTCTACCCGGAATTTCGACTCGTACAGAGCTTTTTAAAGTGTAACAGTACATAAAAACTAAAAACCTAATGAAATTGCAAATCTTGCACGTTCAATGACTTTTGCGAGTTTTTAAAGCTCTAGAATAAGTTGGAATTTCGAGTAGAAAAAAAAACAATATATGGTTTCCAATGTATTTTGAGCCGTAGAATCTGATTCTGAAGTCAGATTAACACTATAATTTTTCGTTTCTTATTAAATTCCAAAAAATAAGAAAAAACCAGAAAAAATCTGATTTTCATTTTTATTGATGTCAGAGTTTTCACGTGATTTGAACACCCTCATACGCAAAAAAGGGGGTGTCACATGAAAGGAGACGACGGGCCAGAATATTACAAATCTTTTGATGTCCCCGAAGAACCACGACGCCCTAAAATTGAGAGCGTTATACCCGCTGTTTGAATATTAAAAAAAAACGCTGCCGAACTAATGCACTTTTTTCGTGGAATTGGCCATACATTCAACATTTGCTGCAGTTTTATGTTATTATATTTATTAATCACAGATTTAATATTCATATTCAGTTTAATTAAATCGATAATAATAATTCACTTCATACTAAAGATATTTTTGGATTTGCGGAAAACAGAGCTACTAATTTAATTATGTTTTCATGCAAAAATATACAAATAAATTTTTTATTTATTTTATTTTAACATTCAAACGAATTGTTTTACTAAAAATTATGAAAAAACGAATTTTGTAATATATTTTGAAGTCGATGAAATTCAGCATCAAATGTATACATTGTAAATTTTTTTTTACATCTTAAGAAAAAAAAAATCCTATTTAAAATTGAATCTATGAATTGAACTCATCGTGTCAAGTGTCACTGATAATCACTAGTAAGTTCATCGGAGCATGTCATTACTTATCAATTTAACTCTTCAAATTGTCTATAAACGGATGATACTAGTCCGCGATAAAAGCCAAAAAAAAAAAAACATTTTTCTCACGCTTATCGTTTCTCGGTTACATCGACGGCGCTAAATTACTTTTATCAGTTACAACAGTGTAATTCCATTGCAGAAAACTCGATTTACCGAAAATGGACAAGAGTCAGAGCGTCGATGTTCAGGGTTACAAAATGGGCGGTGCAATCGAGGAACAGTTACGACCGCCACGTATCGTTCGCGTCGCAATCGTTCAACACTCCATCGTTCTGCCAACATCTGCACCACTACGCGATCAACGTGACGCGATCCACAAGAAGGTAGCCGGCTACGTCGAACACGCGGCCAAGTGTGGTGCTAACATCGTCTGCCTTCAAGAGGGATGGCGTGAGTTTCTTTTTAAATCTTTTTTGAATCTTTTTTAAAATCTTTTAAACATTTTTTAAAATCTTGAAAAAAAACTTTTTAAACCCACATTACAAACTCACTGAATTTATTATTACCACGCAGACATGCCATTCGCGTTCTGCACCCGTGAGAAGTACCCATGGTGCGAATTCGCCGAGGATGCCGTGACGGGACCATCGGTCGAGTTGATGGCCGGACTAGCGCGCAAGTACAACATGGTAATCGTCTCGCCGATTCTTGAGCGCGACAGTATCAACGGTGATGTACTCTGGAACGCTGCGGTGGTCATCGGTCCCGATGGCAAAGTCATCGGTAAGGACAGAAAGAATCACATTCCCCGTAAGAACGACTTCAACGAGTCGACTTACTACATGGAAAGTACTCTGGGACATCCGGTTTTCGACACTCCTTACGGCAAACTTGCGATCAATATCTGTTACGGTCGTCATCATCCACTGAACTGGCTGATGTACGGACTGAATGGTGCTGAGGTACGATTTTTTTCTTTTTATCGAATAACGAACTATTTCAATCGAATAATCTTCTATTGTAGATCGTGTTCAATCCATCTGCAACGACGAAAACTCTTTCGGAGCCAATGTGGCCGATCGAAGCGCGTTGCCACGCGATCGCGAACAGCTATTACACTTGCGCGATCAATCGCGTCGGCACGGAAATCTTCCCGGATGCCTTCACCTCGGGCGATCATAAACCCGCTCACAATGATTTCGGCCATTTCTACGGATCGAGTTATATCGCCGCGCCCGATGGCACTCGCACACCCGGACTCAGCCGTAATGAGGATGGAGTTTTGATCGCCGAGATCGATTTGAACCTGTGTAGACAGATCAAAGATTTCTGGGGCTTCAGGGTGAGTCGATTGATATATATTGTAGCTTGAGAGTATGTTCGTATATAGACAAGATTAGTGATGTATTTGTTGTGTATGATTACAGATGACGTCGAGACTCGAGATGTACGCCAAGGAACTGAACGACGTCGTCAAGCCAGATTTCAAGCCGCAAATTGTCAAACCATGAATGAAAGGATGATTTTTTGAAGAAAATTTTTTGTTTATACTACGATCTGATTTTCATTTGTAATTTCAGTTTCAATTCTCAGGCTATTCAACTCAATACGCATATACCAAAATCTATGAATCTCTATCTGTATTATTTAATTTTACTTTAATAAACGTAAAATATTGTAAAAATAAAAAAAAATGTGTTCCTTTTCAATTACACTTTTATCTTCAACTTCAGTTAACTTGTTACATCTTCCTAAATTAAAGCAAAAAAGATACGATGAATTAGAAAATTGATAACTCAATTTCAACAATCTCAATTTCACGTTTCAAAAAAAAAACCGAATACATCGCAATGCACATGATATGGATCATATTGATAATGCACCTTACACTTCCTGCATAAATGTCAGCCTGCGAGATACTAAAAGTCGTATATGCTTCGAAAACCCAATCAGCCCTATCAAACCTTACTCAACGCAGTCTATTTTCGGACACACTGCGTAATCCGGAATAATAATCCACAAAATCATATACGCGCTCGCAGAGCAGCAATTTCTATATCGGCAAAGTTTATAGCGCTTCGTCATCGCGACATCAAGAATAATTTAGCAATCAAGCGTGTAGCGGCGGTCGTTTAAAGTATTACACGCGAGCGAAGGGCTATAAACGGCATAACGTGTGTGTAGCCAGTGTGAACGAGGTTCGCGTTAAAGCAGCAACGCTATATATAAACGAAGTTTAGAATCTCGCAAAACATGTTCGAATTATCGAAGCTAATCGTCCTCGTCGCCACAACGTTCCAAGTGATCAGTGCCGTGGAAGTGAAAACATCGCATTTCCCCAACAAAGCACTGGTCTTTCAAGATTTATCATTCGAGAACACAACGTTGTATTATGCTCTGTGCGACCAATCGAGGAATCAAGCGGAAAAGCAATGCACGGTCGTGCGCGAATTCATCAATTTCGACGACGTGACCGAGACGCGCTATTGCGACGTGAAACTCGCGACCGAGACCAGCGACACTATCATCGGTGATGGTTTGATGGTCATAGCTTTTGGCAACGATAAAGCGATAATCGTGTGGCTGGAAGAAACCGACAAATCGAGATTGGTGAATCTCGAGCAAAAGGCATTTTTGCGAATGAGCATCGTTCACCTGACCGGTTGTCGGATCTTCGAGGCCAAACTCGATTTCGACGATGATCAAGTCAACGTTCAATGGTATCCAAATTTCATGGACATCATCACTTTTAAGAATACCTTCGACGTTGTCGCGAAGAATTTGCGCGTTTGCGGTCGTATGTCGCGAGACGGTCACTGTATGTTCACCTTCGATGACGAGGGTAATAAAATCACTGGTCCCGTTGTGCGTTTCGATCCGCTTTACAAGCAGGATTACTTCGTGTCTGGGGTGGAACCGAATACCTTCGATAATGGATATTTGCTGTTTAACAATGACGGTAGCAGGCAGAATGTTTATCTGATTAGACCGAAAAGTGAGTATAATATAAATCTTTAATTTTATTTGTGGATTTTTGAATCTAATGAGATAATCGCTTTTTTTTTCTTTTTTCGCCAGATTCGGAAATGATAAAACTCTGGGAATCCCCGGCCTTCTACAAAGGTCAAGTGTCGACCAGCTATTCTATAATCAACAAAGCGATAGGTGTATGCTGCCTCGGCAATTCGAGCAACAATTGGATATTCAGCTGCTGGCAGTCGCAATATCAAGGCAAACATTTGCTTCAGACGAAATTCGATTTTGAACCGCAAGCCGACGTTACTGTACTCAGCACTCTCATGTACAATCTACGCGGTGGTGGTTTTCTGCTGATGAGCACCGTTTGTCCTTCCATCGATTGTTTGGGAGTTGAGAATGTTTATTATCTGACTAAAGTCGATGCACACGATGGCGTTGCTGGTACGATTGAAGTTGAGGGATACAAGGGTAAATGTGGTAAAACTGCGGCTCAACTTTTTGAAAATCAAGCTGGGGATTATTGCTTGGCTATTCTTTGTCCCAGTAGCTCTCATGTAACTGGGAGATTGGATGTTTTGACGCAATGCTATTCTGATGATGATTTTTCTAAGTAGGCGGATGTTATATTTATTACGTTATTTTTTTGCTTCTAGACTGCTTAAAACATAAGTTGAACGAATATAATAATTTTATTATAGTTTTCTTGGAATGTATAGTTATTCAATTGAAAGATTATTACAAAATAAATAGACTATGATTGTTTAAAAAATGCGTGTATATCTATCACTGTGATTGCATAACATATCATGAAAAACTATACGTTTACTGTTATGAAAAATTTAGTTACTCAAAGCTTTGTACCTGATAAATTTGTTGAAGTGAAATAAAGTTTTGGTTAATTTATTTAATTTAATTACATTTTTACATCAATTTTTTTTCGACTTTGTATGTTTAGTAATATCACTCAAAAGTTTTCTTCGCATGACACACACATACACCAAACAGATTAAGTAACGAACATAAACACATATTACGTAGTCGACCGCTTAATCTCAATTTTTTCTCTCTCTCCGCCAGAGGTGGACGTCGTTAATTTTTATCAAGCGGGCAACTAAAATACTATGAATCATCGAGTAAGTCGCCGCAAGATATATAGTTTACTTACACATTAGTTTCCATCCGGTAACCAACAAAGTAGCACAAAGTTCGTTCTAAAAAAAAATGCAAACCATAATTGTAATTCTTTTATCGATCGCTCATCTAAATTCGGCAGCAGTTGAAACGCTCTCGAAAACCCATCATTTCCGAGGTAACAATCTGATATTCCAACGCTTTTCCTTCGAGAACACCACGTTGTTCTACGCTTTGTGCGATCGCAACGAAGACACCACTGAAAAGCAATGCAGCGTCGTACGTGAAATCAATGCGTTCGACAGTTCGAGTGACACGAGTTACTGCGACTTGACGCTCAGAACCAACGATCCATTCTTAGTGATCGACAACGAGCTTTTAGTCGTAGCTTTCGGTTTCGACAAAGTTATTCTAGTCTGGTTGGAAAAATCAACGATGGAATTTGAATTAACGCTGAAGATGACTATAATAAACATGAACAACTGCAAGATCGCGGAGGCAACGATGGATTTCGAAGGATCGATCGATGATTATTCGACCCACCTGGATTTCATAACTTACATTGACACCTATGAACTCGTAGCGAAGAATTTGTCCGTCTGCAGTGATGTTTCCATCGACAGATACTGTAGAATTACGTACGACGCTGATGGTAAGCGAGTTGACGGTCCGTTAGCTTGGTTCACGCCGCTGTTCGAGGAAATCGAGTTTGTCGTGTCGGTGGCGCCTCATTCGCCCGATAAGGGATACTTGCTGCTCGAGAGCGATTACGGGGGTTATCATATTTATCTTGTCAAAGATAATGGTTAGTGGTACTTTCTTTCTTTTTTTTTTTCATTTTTATAAATGAAATTGTAAACGTACTTTTTTTAATTTTTAGGTAAACAAGTGTACGAACTTGGCGAGGATCCGTCGTCTGACGATGATTATCGGATAACAGGTTTTAGCACGACGAACGACATGATCGGTATGTGTTATCACGGCGATTCGAAATTCTATTGCTGGCAGTACGATCATACAGGTGACATTCGTATGATCGTCGAGTTTGAAAGTGGATTGACGGAAGATTTGCGCAGTGTCATGATGCATAACTTTGCTGACGGTGGATTTCTCATGATGACGGTTTATTGTATGAATTTCACTTGTCGGGGAATAGACGATCGATATTACCTGACGAAAGTCGATGCTTTGATGAAAATTAGCGGGCCAAGAGAGATTGACGCAATTCAGTGCAGTGAGTTGGAGAGTTCGGCTTGGGCACAATTTTTTCAGAATGATGACGACGATTATTGTCTTGCTCGGCTTTGTTGGAACAATGGTGAAGATGCAAAATTGGACGTTAATACGCAGTGTTATTCGGATGGGTTTTTTAAGCAGCGGTGATTTTTATTTACTCGGTGATTGAAATTTTATTGTTTTTCGATGAAATGACAGGTCTTTACTCATTTTAATGATTCTGGTTTCTGGATGAATTTTAATTGTTTAGTTGATTGAGTCGATAAATTGATTTTTTAGGGTAATGATTTTTTTTTTCTAAGAAATGGATATGAAATGGTGTTATTAATATATCATAATTTTATCTGGTATATTTTAAAATTAATATAAAATTCGAAGTTGAATGTACCGATTGATAGTAATAAACCATATATATGAACTATAACATCCTTTATATTTTATTCTTGAAAATTGAAAAACACTATGATTTAAAACTACGAAGAGGTACGAAATATCAATAACTCGCTATGTCTGTACATTACAAAAATGAATTTCACCAAAAGAGTGTTTTTAAAAAACGTGGTGTTGTTTGGAAAAGGGGACAAAGAGTGCGAAATAATAATTCTGAACAATTTATTCAATTATAAAATAATTAATTACTAGAATCAACCCTTTCTCCATTTATTTCGATAACATTTTCAAACTCAATTCAAGACAAAATAAAGTATAAGTATATGACAAGATCATTCCACATAGTCGCTTCGAAACATCAAAAGCAAACTCAACGCACAACTACTAGAAATTCAAAACAGTATTTCATAAACGACAGGTCAACGCATAAATTGACCCAAATAATGTATCTCAGAAATTTTCTAAAAACAAAATGAGAAAAAACGCAAAGACCGACGACAATAAAACATTCTCGTCGAGCTAAGACGAGAGCGTTTCAGCCTGCCGCAGTAATACATAAAAGTCCGTCTCTCGCTCTCTTCTGCCTGCGCACTGCTCCTCTTTTTAGTTATATAGAAGGGAAAACCCTGAGAGCCGCGTTTATACAGCATCGGGTTGATGGTGGCGGTGCGTAAAATAAAAACGCGCGCGAGTATAGCGCGCCTCGGCCGCCTTCGCGCAATTACGTCCAATTGAAGCCTATCAAGACCAATTGAGGGAAGGCTTAACTCGCTCAATTGATGGCGAGCCGCTCTCTCTCTCTTTCTCTCTCTCTCTTGTATGTACATGTGTATGTGTCTACGAACGTGCTGCTGCTACTATGCTCATGCTGCTTGACAGAGAGAGAATTTTTCGTATATATAGCTTGCAATGCGTACACAGTGAGAAGAGCGACAGAGAAAAAGAGAGAGAGAGAGAGAGAGAGAGAGAGAGAGAGAGAGAGAAAATTATATACGCACGAAGGCAACGTTTCTGAGGAAGAGATTCGTCGTGGATGTGGAATGCCTGCGATGAGCTGTTTTTTTTTAATGATTGATGGATTTTTTATCATTTTTTTTGTTCGTTTGAGCGGTGTTTGTTGATTTAATTGTTGAAGAGAGACGAAAAATAATAACCTTGTATTGTTAGATATTTAAGGAGAAATATATTTTTGTATTATTAGAGTAATTTTATAATTCTCAAAAAATCTTTTCATTTTTCAACATTTTTATAGAGTTTTTTTAAATTAAATGACATTTTTCTCATCACCAGCTGTCTGTTATGTATTCGAACGTCAACGTATGATATTGCGAAAAAAAACAAATTTATTTATTAAGCGAATTTCTTGTCAAATTATCAAAGACAATTATGTTGTCAGGTCAAATAGATTTTTTTATATAACGATGCAGTACAGTGTACAAAAAAATAGTGCAAATTAAATCTACCGTTCAACAAGTTTATGATCTTTTTTATACAGACAATGGTACTAACGTATAATGTACAGAATTTCTACAAAAGTCATCTTCTCACATAAATTAGCATATAATGTAGTACATTGAAAACCCTAGTTACTATAATAGTTCAAACACGTCTTAATTTGCAGATCAAATGATTTCGTACACATACGTCAGCAAATCATCGGCAAGAGAGACAATATCTTAATCACAAGCTATATACTTAGTTGCACCGTTCAATTTATTATCCTTTGATAATCGCATCATATCATATCGTCGCAGAACGGAATTAGAGATAAATTTGTTTAAATAGTAGGCAGCAATCAGAGCGAGCAAGTTAATTCATTTCTTTGTGTATATAAACGCGTTGTCATTGAGTAAAATCAACCATACAATTTAATCCAGTTGTAATGATTTAAACATTAATTGGGCAACAACTGAAAAGCTTGAATCAAACTTTTTCTGAGCAATTAATGTAGTTATAGTAATGGATTCATTGGCTTCAATTTTCTGATACTGTTACTTTAATCTTTCACACTTGCGGCTTTCATTGCGAATAATATTCTTTTGCCTTGTTACGCATACAATGTGTGTTTCTGATAAAATGATTTTCTTTTTTCGTGAAAAAACTTTTTAAGCTATTATGCCGATAATTTTCGTAAAACTTTGTAATTCATTTTTAACGGTCTTCGTTATTTTTATCAACTTCGACTGCTGCAGTAAATTAAATCGAAATAATTAATTATTCGAACCCACTAAAAACTTCCCAAAAAGTTTCACATCAATTACTAATACATCTTTTCAAAATATATCCAACGCACGTGAAATTCTATATCCTGCAAAAACGCATCAACAAAAGAAAAAAAAACTACAATGAATATATTTTTTTCAACGATTCGTCAATTAACCCAAGCGAAATCTCTTTCCTCCTCGGCAATGTGCGTCGTATCCTGAAATCCCCGCGTGAGAGAGAACAAAAAATAAAAAATAAAGAGAGGAAGAGAGAAAACGGTGCAAGTCCGATGGCGACTACCCACGAATTGCCATTGGTCGTCCACTGGAAAAGGAAGGAGGAGCTATTAGTTGCCGAGTAGTAGGGAGGAGATGAAGGCAACACGTGGGTTCGGTGTGTGTCCAAAGGAATCGTATCTCGCGATGGCAAAGTTTTATATTTTTTGGTTTTATTTTTTATACATCGATGCCAGAGAAGGGATAAAATATTATTAAATAAATTGAAAAAACATAAAGTGAAAAAACTGAGAAAAAATCCAATTATAATCTTTTTGTCAAAGATTTATTTAATGTTTTTGCATTCATTTTATCAAATGTATCAGATGTGAGTTTCAGGATGGCAAGACTTTATTTCCAAAAATGCGCGGCTGAATTCTTGTCCCTTGACCGACATGCCGTCGTATGGGGGTCGCGTGATATACCTATATAGGGGTCTACATTAAAAACACGAGAATATGCTCACAATAAACCGTAGTGCATCCGTATAGTATGAAAATTTGAAAAATATATCTTCCGTCAACCAAAGCATATATAAATTATCGATGTTTAGTATGTATAGTAGTAATAATTTTTGTAAACAAAGAATCAGAAAATATTACGAAAATGTATTAAAGAATAAATGATATACACTGAGAGAAAAATTTATTCGACTCAAATAAATAGATTTTTTAGAAATTTATTCTCTTGAATCAAAAATGTATTATTAGAATGAAATCACTGAGTTTTTATTGAACAAAATATTTTTTTGAATTCAAAAATTAACCAAGTATTACTTGAAAACAATTAATATTATGTCGATTCTACAAAATGATTTATTAGAAACAAGAAAATCCGTTTACTTAAAAATAAAATTTCCATCCAAAACATTCATTTACTTAAAACCATATTGTATACAAAACTATTTATCCAACAGACGCAGTTCTTATATTGATATCTGTGAATAAATACTGTATAAAATATACCTATAGGTGACTGAAATTTAAAGCTTTTTCACTAAAAGTTAAATCTTTTACGATATGCGGCATTATTATATCGATAATGAAGAAAAATCTCATTTATTATCAATTATCAAATCTGTTTGAACGGAATAAAAATAAAAAAACCCAGGCTCACGTTAAGCACATTGGCAAGTAAATGAGTAACTATATTTGTATACTTATATATTATCTTTGACATATGCGATGCGATAACACACAAATATTGTATTATATCGCCTTTTCAATTATCTTCTTTAGTTCATACAACAATACTATGTAATTAAAATAGACAACGATAAAAATGTTATTCATGGATTTCAATATCTCGCATAATTACAATATTTTGTCATTCAATTATCACAACGCATCTGATTTACCTATGTAAGTTCACGTGTTTCATGTCATTGTAAATTTCAACAAAGGAAATGCCCGAAAATAACAATAAATAAACATGACAACCAGGAAATTTTTTGGTAAAACTGTCGCTTCTCACGCAACATCTTGCGCACCCCAAAGCACGTCTTCGATATCGGAAATAGTTGGATAATGAGAATGACGAACAAAATCCACGATAATTCGGAGAATAAAAAGCTTTAGGTCCAACTAATTTTCGTCAGTTTCTTCTGCTGAAATATCTGTAAACTCTCAATAAGAACAAATTGAAACAATGGCATTTAAAATTGCATTGGTTTTACTCATCTCTGTCGCAATTGCCTCTGTAAGTATACATTCTAGATAATGTACATACTACTAATTTGTAAAATTAAATTTTTCACTTTGAATCTTGATACACATGGCAATTATAATGCTCGCGAGAAAATACATTGTTGATTGAATGTTTAAGCTCTTAGACAATGGAAAAAAATTTTATTACACAATAACTATAACAGAAATCTAACGAAAAGATTCGCAATATTCCTAATTATGTTTCAATATATATCTATCGTGATATCTATCTGATGCAGAGTGCTCTATTTAAGCGGCTTAATTTACACTGTATTTTCTTACTTTTTCGTTTTCATATTACGCACTCGATCTCGTATTTCGTTATCATCAGCAGTATTATTGATAGCGTCCGATCAGCAATTTTTTAAATATAATACTCATCAAACAATAATACTCCTTCTCACTTTTCAACAAACTAATCAACATTTTGACTATTAGGCGCAAGTAAATAATAACCTCGTACGAGGATCGCACGCTGATAGTGGTAACATTGCCGGGGCCACAGTCGACTACATCATAAGAATAATCAACCAGACTTTAGGACAAGTTGAACATCTCCCATCAAGAGATCTACCCGCCGTATTCGACAGAATCGCAAACGCTAATGTCTATAATATTGTTCGCGACGTGCCAAGTACAGTCAGTAAATTAGTCGACCAAACTTTAGGAACAGTCGATCGTCTCGCCGAAGACTTACCCTTCCTACTCCTCAGACTCGAAGATATCGCGAGTACTGTTGAGGATCTATTCGATGAAGATGTGTCAGATGAGTAGTTGATAAGACCTATGGAGCATCCAATTGTCTGGTTAAAGACCTCACCGGTGTGGTAACTCAAGCAGTTGATAAATGAGCGAGTACTACTGCAGGTATTATTGTCGACGATGTGGCGAGCAAAGTCATTAAAGGCCTGCACGTCGTGATCGACGACTCCGCGGACACTGCTAATATTGTTATCCGAGGATACTGCAGGCAAAGCTGGTGCTTTGAAATTCAATTTATACTCAAGCCTCATAAATAAAATGTTTTTTAACTTGAATATACAATGAAAATTGAATGTATTTCGAAATAATATCGACAATATATCAACTTTTTAAAACTTCATCAAGGTGTATGGAAAAACGATGAATAGAAACAAAAATTCCAATTGTTCATTGTTTTTGTCGGTAGATGATGATGAAAACTCTACATTGTACATTTTCTACTTTGGCGTTTTATGTTTTTTATTATTTTATATATTGCGATTAATTTTATTATATTGAGCAAATAAATAGATTCAGAATAAACCAATTACATTTTTTTTTCTCTCGTCCAAAAAAAACATGTATATTCATGGCCTATTAGGTACTTCATCTTACCAATTTTAAATTCTACCTTTATCAACCATTATAAAAAAAACTATACTTTGCAATTTACTTTCCATAACAATTCTCATATCTGCGTCTTAGAAAGAGTATAAGCTCGCGCACAGTTTATTCGCCCCTCCAAACATCATATCTATACGATTTATGAGTGTCCCATTCTATATTGACGTGTGTGCACGTGTCCGATGGTCCTCGTGTATACACATATAGAGATGTAGTGGGTTCACATGCTGGTTGCTGAGAACGTCAACGTAATAGGGGGCACATGACCTTTCTATGTTGGTGGTTTACTCTCCTCTCAAATCAATTTTTCAAAATAAAGGCCTATATGTCTATTCCATCTTTTGATAACGCGATGAAGTATGGAAATGTTTGTTCACGCAGTGTAGCATTTACGCAAAATGTAAGAAAACTTGTAGTAAAGAAAATTATAATTCAAACTCCATTGCCTTTTAATTCAATTTAATAATGAATTGAATTCTACATTGAAATGAAATCGTACTAAAAATTCGGAAAAGGCGACTAAAATTGTTTAAATTTTATGATGAATAGACTTGACAATGAAAATTTATTGATCTACTCTCGATTTCTTTCGTTGAATTATCTTATATAAGCCTATTGCCGCCTCATAAACTTAATATAAAATGCGTAAAAGTGCCAATAATGAAGCTATTCATCTGTTATTTTTCGATGCGCGAAAACTGCGATTAGTGATTTTGCCGACTCATAATTTTGGAGCGCCAAGACAGATTATAACGAAATTTGGTGTGTCGACTCTAAATAGTATTAAAATTTTTTAGAAACAGGATCGTTACTTGAGAAAGCATCAATCTTAGAAAAACCGAGCTTGCACGGTCGACTCATGTGCTTGCTTTTTATTATGGGCTTATAAAATTTATTCTGGTTGTAAATGTTAACGTTAAATCAATACCAAAATAAGTATTTTATTAAAATTAGAAGAATACATGGAACATATTAATTTTTTTCTGAAATCTTAAATGTTACAAGAATCTTAAGTTTAACTTAATCCATTTTTTTTTCATTTTTCACAATAACAGCGCTAAAATGATTTTTTGAAATATCTGCATATTAAAAATACATCATTCGAACCGGCATTGTTTCCGATCATATATATCATCAAATTACGCTGGTGAAAATGATAAATAAAGTAGCCCTCCAAGGAGGGGGGAATGAAAAAATGTGAAAAGATCATTAGAAAATGGTAGTCATCAAATAGCACCTGGACTCGTCCATGACGTGAATCACGCTTTGCGGATTGTCGCACATTAAATTGCCATTGAGTATAAAGGGTAGCGCTAAGCTATTTTAGAACCAGTTTCAAATAGTGCAAGCCAGCCGCCAAGTTTGCTCTTCCATATCATATGCAGCTTGCATTCGACATGAAAATTTTATACACCATTTTCTCTCTCGCCGTCGTTGTTGTTTATTGCGTAAGTACAAGTTGTCGTACTAAATGATTGTTTGACGCTTCCAGTGAGTGAATGATGATTAATTTATTTATTTATAAATAGCAAATATTGAGCTTTTTCGGATACAAATACTTTGATTTTTCCTCGATGATTAATTTAATTTCAATGGAAATCGCTCCTTATAAAAATAAATAACTTTACTGTAATAATATTTAAACCATTGTTTTTTTTCTAGCACGACGCCTACAATGACAAGATTGATGAGATACGAGCGCCTAATGTAGATGTGGAAGATTGCGCTCACAAACACAAAATTGACAGAAGTAAGGAACACAATTATGTTTGCATTTTCGAATATATGTAGTTTTGTTTTTTCCCAACTATTTTTTTCATAAATTTTAGTGATGCTTGCCGAGTTGATGAGAAACAAAACTTTTATTAAAACTCCAGATACACAATGTTTTGCTGCCTGCATTCTGAGAAAATGTGGAATCGTAAGTACACTATGCTCTTAAATCTTCGGTTCATCTCTGCAATGATAGCGATTATAAAAAATTTAGATGTTGGCTGATGGAACGATAAACAGAGATTTCGTCGAGTCCGAAATCGCCAACGAATGTAAAAATAAGGGTGAGTACAATGATATTCTTTAATTCATTAAAATTCTTAAAACTTTCTGTACGTAAACATTATTTTTAGTTATTGCATTTGGAAAGGAGGAATGCGAAATTGCTGCTAGAATTTTGGCGTGCCTCACTCAAAAGCATATTGTTGTTTTCTCAAAAGACTAAACCTCTTCAACAATTACCTCTTCGTTAACTGAGCTTCAATATATAAATAGCATAGTATAGTTTATTGTATTATTTTTTATGTATTAGTTATATTGATTTTTTGTGGTGATATTTTTAATGTTAATAAGAATATCATTTTTTAGAAATAAAGTGACATTCAAGTAAATTTGTGCCTATTATTTTAATAACTTCCGGTTCCAAAGTCACACGACATATTAACAATAGTTTTGATAATAGAACTGTTTAGACTAAAATAATTGAGTAATGAGAATGAAAATTTTTTGCAGTAAATCTATTTTTAAATTAACAAAAGCAATTAATATCAATTATTAATGAATAAACTACTATTTAGATTCACCTGAGTATTAATTTCAGAAATTTTTGTCAATTAAAGAAAGTCAATCCATTGCTGAGATGGATCTTAACAAAAAATATTAAAATACAATAATAATAGAAATGGGTTTTTTTTTCAAGTAATTAAACTCATCGATCCTATTGGAGCACAAAATTTATTTATTCCTTACTTTCGCGTTCAAAACCACTCAGTTTCAGAAAGTTTATTTCTTTCTCGGTTAGAGGGTGGGTAAGGGAAAAAAACCTATTTCTGAACAACTCGGGAGCAGCCTGAAAAGGCAAAATTTAAATACAATAATAATAATTTCAATATTTTTTTTGTTGAAAACTTAAATAATAATTGAAAACTAAGAAAAGGATAGATTCAATCTTCAAACATAAAACTCAAACTTATATCAAACATAAACTGCCGAAACCACCATCAACGCAAATAAAAAGAAAAAAAAAAGGGCGCAACTCCTTCGTCAGCCTCCTCGATCATCATTACCCCCGAAAAATACTCACTCCCATGCGCACGTGTCCGACGTCTACTTTCACATGCTGGTGTGGCCGCGGAGAGTTGGCGCGATACGGGGCAAGGCAGGGAGGCAGACAAGCAAGCAAGCAGCAGCAGCAGCAGAAGCGAACGACAGAAGCCGAGATGAGTGCGCCCACATATGAGGGTCTCGGTCTCTTGCGAGTTATAAAGTCGATCGTGGGAGAGAGAGAGAGAAAGATGACGAGGCGGCTGATGCATTGTCCTGCATCGATTTCCCGTGTGCTGCGATCGCGCGGGGACGTTGAACTTGGATGTTATTCTTTTTCAGAATAATGTAGGATTTAGTATTGGATTTGTGAGAAAGATGCAGTTTTGTATGAGGAGTCATCGTTTCGACGAATTGCTGCGTTGCAGGTTTACAGCCTTGTTGCGCGTAGCAGTCGTCTATTTCAACAATTTTACTGTCAACATAAATACTGTAAAATATTAAATTAGGAACGGCGCATCGTTAATTAGGAAAAAAAATCAATTTCTTTTTTGGATAATTTATCGAATCAACTTAAAATTTATTCTTCAATAAATTGATATATGTATAAAAAAAATAATCCTGCAATATATTTTTTTTTAAGTGACGGATGACAGCAGAAAAATTACATCACAAACAATTGAATTAATATCACATGATATTTTTTATTAAAAAATAGTTTACAATTCAGAATGCTATAAAATTAAAATCCAACTTTCATCCAAAAGAATCTAGCGTTTAGACACTAAAATGCTAACCTTCTTCAAATTGAAATGTCCCATTAACACACTGTTTAATTACCCCCATAATGAAAAATCAGTCATACACACCATATCACCATTACAACTCGTCACTTAGTCTCGCCGAACACTCGATTCTCATCACTCCAAAAACTGTATCGCACTTCAATCACAAAAAATCTGTCGCACCTGTCGAATAAACGCTCATCATGTCGAACCTCCTCGCCGAACCTCACCCCAAACTCTACTGCAGACAGGCAGAATACAAACGCAGCTATGCAGCGGCTTGACGGGACAACCAGCAGCGCGGCAGCAAACAAGCCCAAATTGAATGTATTCCGCGCGCGCATCATTGACGCCAATCGCCGTCTTAATTCCACTGTCTTTTCTACCAAGAATCGACACTTCACCAATTATATACACACACATGCACATACAATCGAACGAATCCCAACACCTGACCGATCGTTCATACAACGCGAACTGTCGCATCGTAGATCGGCGATGCGTCGTTAATTAAACTTTTATTTTTTTTTTTTTGCTGTGGCTCTCTCTCTACACTATATATACCGCTCGCACGCACTAAGCCGCGCGCGCGCGAGCTCACCGCAGCATCGCACCAAATTAGCCGTTAATACGCGGCTGTACACACGCATAGAATGGGGGTAGTTTGATTGGGCCAATTCGAGGCAATTCCTGGCGATTGCTGCGTTTCATTGAGCCGCTCAACCAGCTCGACGAGCTCTTAACGCGCCATCAGTGCCATGCCGCCGGTCTGCTTGGATACATCGGTTATGTCTTTCCAAACGAAATTTAACACACACTAAAAAAAAATAAAAACAGCAACGTATATTTTGCATGATTTATAGTTATCGATTGTTTTGGGATAATGTGCGGGAAAGGGTTGGTTCGCTATTCGAGCGCCATTTTGTGTCACGAGAGCGCTCGCGCGCGAGTCAAGACGCCGAGAGGTCAGTGTCAAGTGTATACGCACGTGAAATGGCGCCACTGATATGTTATATCGTTTATGGCCGAGGGTGATTTTCTTCGAAGGTGAAGTGATTTTTTTTTTTTTGTTTTGGTGGTGATGGTGAATTGTGACGGTGGTTTTTTTTTATTTTGAAGGGGTGGTTTGGTGATGTGAGTGAAAATTGACGAGGTGGCATGTAAGTCTTATCATTATAGACTGATTATGCACAAACTCAAAGACTCAGAATTAAGTTTGTTCACTTATGTATTCTTGAATTAACTATATATACATGTGTACTCTGATAGGTTTTGAGAATTTGTAAATCTTTGTAACAATTATTTTCGTTAAGATTTAATAAAAAAGCAAAAGTTATTATCAAATTGATATCTGCGCTTATTTCTATAGTCATCTCATCATTAATTACCTAGAAATTAAGTCATTCAATCGTCAAATTGTCCACAGTAGTATTATTTTTGAAAAATTGCTCTATTTAATTTTTTTGTTGATGAAGGATATCAATAACTTTTTAAAGGTAATTAATATTCATAGCGTTATTTCAATATAATTACATATTCATAAAAAACATATCGAGAAACCATGAATGGCAGTCTAAATTATGAAGTTTACATTCAGTTTTTTAATAAGAGGCAATACAAGATTGTACGACTTTATTCTTGAATTTTTGAAAAGCTCATTAAGCTCGAGGACTTCGTAAATCGTGTGCTTTTTGGATCACTTCAATTAACTGGAAAAGCTAAAACGTTTATATAAAAAAAAACATGAAAATGTAACTTGTCATTGCAAGGAAAAGACTTGTTTGTTTGCAATCCCTCAGTAAATATACTAAATTTTGAAAATCAATAACGATCTTCGCTATAAGTCACTCAATTCAAATCTATAAACCCGAAATTTCCCATAAGCATTCGTCAACTTCCTGCACAACAAAAACAACAAGTTTAAAAAACGCCTCGATCACCATAATTTACGACATAATGATCTCAGCATCCGCTCTCTCGTCGCTATAAACATATATATAAATCGTTCCATCCCACCCATACGAAAAAGGAACATATACATACAACGCGTGCAGCATTTGATCGTGAGTTCCCTTCTTTCCCCCGCGTCGCTTTGATGTGCATGATCATCCATTGGTCAGCCAGTAGAACGATGGGGGGCGTGTACTAAGGAATTATATAAGTATAGTAGTCGGTGATCTGGGGGAGGCATGCGCGGGGACAGAGTCCTCATTAATCGGCTAACACATCCCAGTCGAGGCGCAACTCTCTCTGGGCGCGGATCTCTTCAATAATATCCACTATAAGCCTTAATCAGCGCTAATTCGCCCCTCTACCATCCCTTTTTCGACGCCAATTGCTATCAATTGGGCCCCTTTGCCAATCCACGTGCTTTTTTCGTGCCTCTCTCTCTCTCTCTCTCTCTGTGTACGTTATATTTCGGAAATTGCACTCGATTTAGTGTGCAGTACAAAAGTGGACGACTTATATATACTCGATTATAATCAACGAGTGATCATTGTCACTTTAATATCCAGATTGGATTAATCAATTTCCCTGCAAACAAAGACAATCAGAGTCGTCGTGGCAGTATTTGTAAAGTGAGTGTGCGACATATATACATATATACAGTTGGATTATTAGCTTTCGGAGGGAGAACAAAATTGTTGCCAAGATTGAGGTGATCTACGGACAACAAATGGACGGGGGCCCGTTCGACGATCCGATTTTCTCGGATTTCGGGGCGCGAGGTGCCGCCAGCGGAGTGCACAGTATACACGTGATGCTTGGACTCAATGGCAATCATCACGGGACTGAACTTGTGCCACCTGGCAGTGGACATCTTCACAAGCTCGGTGAGTTTTCGAAATTTATATGAGTGTGATCGTGGATTTGTCACAGACGGGTGTTGAAGAAAAATCTTTTGGTTGAAGAGGATTAATCATCAATTGGGTCGAATTTTGACTGTACAGTTTAGCTCTCGGGATTCTTGCAACAGTATACTCTTACTTACATGAATTTCTGTGGTTTTATCGAAATGGAACTATATGCGAATGAGGGAAGCGTAGCGTTTCTGAAATTATTTTTATATCGATAAAACAAATTCAATAATGTTCAAATCGGAAAATTGAAAATCTTGAATTGATTCTCGAAGAAATGAATCAAAATTTTGTATTTTTCGATTTGAGCTTTATTAAATTTTACGCACTTTATTTGTATCAATCGCAGCTCCGCCATTTTTCTCAAAATTTTAATTTCGATAAAAATTTGCTTCTGAACTACTTGAATAATTAATTATAAATTGAACTTTTAAGTAAGAAGATATGAAGTGCTTCGAAAAGTAAATCAAAATTCCTTGAATTATACACTTTAATTTTACGACTGAAACTTGATCTGAGTTTCGTTTAAATACATCTATTAGTTTTGCTATAAAATTTAGACGTTAATTCACTATAATTAACGTTTTTGAAAACCATAATAAAATCGACTTTTCTTCAGAAGTACAGTAGGATTGAATTAAGTTACATGCAAATTTGAAACATACTACTTCTTTCTTCAATGTATTTCAATAAACCATTACAGTAAATTAATATTATATTAGCTTTGATCGTCGGTTAACGTTGTCGTGCAATATTTTTGCAATGATAACTGATTCAAACCGGATCGTAAACTTTTTGGTTAAAAGCTGGCAATAGAATCGAAAAGAATAAAGATTATTAACTCAATAATTTTTAATCAAACTTTTTCATAAATATATATTATTATATTTACGTCTAAAATGACATTTCAGTAACGTAACATTTATCCGATTTTTATTTTGGAGTCAATGCTCCAAAATAAAATTTATTTTCATCTGAAAATAATTTCAAATTGTTTATTAAACACGCATAAAGTCACCCCCAACATCTCATCTCATTGTCAGTTACACAAAATAACACACAATACCACCCCGACTGTTCTCACATCATCCACCATATACATTTCACCTTCAGACTCTACGGGAGGTTCGCCGCCACACCATCACCATTTGCAACAGCACCACCAGCAACAGCAACAGCAGCATCAACAGCAACAGCAACAACAAAAAGAATTGAAAGAATTGGAATTAGCCGCGATGTACGCGCCTATGCCGCAAGCACAAGATGTGTCGGCGACGAGTGCCGCCGGTCCGACGTCCGCCGGTTCCGGCACTCTACAACAACAGCAGCAAGCTTTGCAACTTAGCAACTCGATGAAGAGAAAAGACGATCCGCTCAATCAGCTTGCTCCAGGTTTGTGTTGATTTTTTGGTGTGATAAGAATTACCGATTTTTTTTTTAAATTTATAAAAGGGGTTTAATTAATAATGTACGAATATGTATCACCTGATAATGTGGCACTTTTAAATGTACCCTTTTTGATTTATCAGAATCGATAGTTACTTGAAAAATAAATTGCTTTTTTTTATAATTATTTTACATTGAACAAATCTTCTTATTTATGCATCTATTCAAATCACACGATAATTCTAACGTTTAATACGATTAAAAGCTTTTCAAACAAAGGTTATATTTTCCATTAAAATTGATATTTTGTATCTATAAAAAATTCAACAAAACTGTTCAACAATCTCAGTGTCGAAAGAAAGATTCTAAACAATACGCACATAAAACTAACTCCTTCAAAAATGACTTTACAGTAAGCAACGAAGCGCAACCAGCCAAAAAGGATTCGAAGAAAAAGACTGAGAACAACGGCATAAAGAAGAAAAAAACCAGGTAAATACATAAAATACACATCGATAAAACTGATCTAATTCCGCGTAAAAGTAAGCCAACCACAGTGTTCAAATAAGGGCTCGCACTGATCCTCCCCTTCGTGGCGCACTTTTTAAATACCGACGGTCAGCCCCGCATATAATCGCCACATATGTCGAATTAATTTTCTCGTTTCTTCTTCCTCTTTTTTTTTTTGTTTTCGCGGCACGTGGCATCTGGTCCCGAGCGTGGGCGCGTTTTTATCGCTCTGATCGCCGTTTAAATTGAGTGGCCGGATGAGGGTACATTCTCCCGAGGTTTTTCAACGCCGCGCCGTCGCGCAACGGTGCGATGATGGTCGAGGGGGGGAGCACGCAGTGGAATTTTTGGGGCAGTCAAGCTATATATACCTATATGTAACAATATGTCGCGCATATGCTTATCGCTTGATTGCACAGTTTGTATATAAGGCTGTAGCTTTTTTTTTTCTTTATAGCGTGAAATACGTCGCGTTAGTAAAATTAAATCAAAATTATTCAAAATTAAAATCGTCACACAACAGTATATCCTACCATATGTATAAGCAACAGGTGTCACCAATTATTAATCATACGTCTACTCACCCTTTCGCAGAACGACCTTCACGGCCTATCAGCTCGAGGAACTCGAGCGTGCATTCGAGCGTGCACCCTACCCCGACGTATTTGCCCGCGAAGAATTGGCATTGAAACTCGCATTATCGGAATCCCGTGTCCAGGTTTGGTTTCAAAATCGTCGTGCCAAGTGGCGCAAACGCGAACCACCCCGTAAAACTGCTGGTTACATGGCTGCTGGCTCGGCAAGTCCTGGACTTACGGGTAAGAATTTTTTGTTCTATACTAACAATAACCAAATAGTAATTTATTTATTATTAAAAAATATTGAATTTTTTAGGATCTTTCAACACACTCAACAGCACGTTGAATCCATTCGCCACATCGACGACGAGCGCAGCACCACCGGACGCCTGGACATACTCTCCAGCATACGACTTGGCACCACACTTGAACCTTCTTAGTCCCTCGAATTCACCCTATTCGACGTCATTCGGTGGTCCGGGAAACAATGGTTCAGCAGCCGCGGCTGCTTATTCGTACGCAACGATGCTTCCGCAACACGACGCCTCATTGTTCGCCGCACCAACGGGGAATACCATGCGCGTTCACCAGGACTACATGAACGCGAGCAACAGTCCACCACCAGCTCTCGCGAGATCCGATTATCAAACGATGGTTACGACTCATTCGCCGCCCACGCATCTTTCTGCCGACGATGAGCATCACACGGTGAGTTGGGATTTTTTTACCGACGGTCGGTAAAGAAACATTTTATTCTAAATGGCTTTTAAAACTTTTTTTTTCAGCAAGGAAAGTTGGATTACGTTGGCACTTTGAGCCCTTCGGACAAGTACGGCCAACATGAAACGAGCGACTATTCGCAACAACAACAGCAGCAGAGCCAACAGCAGCAACAAGATCACAAGAACGATTACGGAATGCATTCGCCGACGAGCGCGAGACAAGCTCTGAAAGAGCAGACATTAGTGAAGAGCGAACCTGGAAGCCAACAGAATTATGTACAGCTGCCGCCTTTTCTGAACTGACACGAACCCTCGGGTTCGGAATATCAAGATTTTACAGTTGAGCCGATGTGTTACATGCCATACTGCTGAGAGAAATAATTGAAAAGAGCTTTTTTCTTATATCAAGAGATGAATAGTTTGAATAAAAGTTTTTTTTTACCTACCGCGTAGGTATTTAAGTGCCAGCCCTCGATCAGCGAACGATTTTTTGTACGCATTTAGAAAAGTGTTAAGTGTTTTACGTAAGTTATATAACGATGGAGAAGAGATACGACGAAGCTGAGAAATGAAGCTTGTTGAGATTATTGAGTTTTTACAACACTCTATTATAAATAAAAGTATGAATATTTAGATGTTAAAAATGTCCGTTACTCTGACAGATCATCAGAAGATTAAACGCACGAATTTTTTTTTTTTCATTAGAATAACAGAGGGGTATAGTGTTTAACTTTTCTCATCCCTTGCGGGGAGATTTTTCAAAGTTGTATTTATCGATTTAATTTTCTATAAAACCAAAGTTCTTTTTTTTTTATGACGCTCTACGTCAATAATTACCAAATGCATAATTGCAATACTTGCATGCATAATTACAATGTACTTTTTTGCGCATGTAACTTTTTTTTAGTGTTTACGTTTACGTTGTAAGAAATATATCTAGCGATAAGTGTCTTAGTGCCTTCTCGTAGTGAACCAGAGTATAAAATACTATGTTAACTCGCGTATAATGCCTTTTACTTTGCTGTTTTATTTGAATATAATTTGATTTAGCAAATCGCCCTACTGCTAGTGCCATAAGATTATCATTATAAACGTCACCTAAGCTTATTGTTTTCTGTTGCCTATTCGTTTTAAGTGTGTGAAAATTTTAATAAAAAGCCTGAAAATATACCTATTATTTATAATTTATTACATATTTAACTTATTTTCTCATTTCGTTGTAGTGGACTATAGTAGTTTGAATGAATAACAACCTTGATTTATATTAAATTATTTTTATGAAAAATATGCTATCTCTGTATAAAACTTATAATTTTTTAGTATCGCTGATCTGCTCATCCTAATCCACATTTTCTTTAAACGACTCGGCATATTTACCCGGAGTCAAAACAGCCATGAACTTATCATTCAATTCGATCCGATATAAACACATTGTTAACAATTGATTAGGAGGTAATTTGCAATAATCTGCATTTTTCGTAATATTTTCGTAAGCAAACTGAAGGTCTGATCTAAAAAAAATATTTATATTTTTTTATTTATCATGGGTATTTTTATAAATGAAGTATTTTAATAATTTTCATTTTTTTATTTGTTATACTTACTCATTGTAAAGAATGGCATAACTATTTTCTTTTATAATATCATCAGGAAATATTGTCCTTAGATAATCTAACGATTTTCGCATGGAAAGTAAAGGAACATTTTTGTAATGCACATGTTTCTTGAACGTTTGAAATGCTTTATCAGCATCACTACCAAAATTCACACGGAAAAAACTTATTAAATCTTTATTGTACAAACATTTAAAAGTGGCTAAACTGAAGAAAAAAAAAGTTAATGAGTATTTTTGATATAATTTTAAGTTAATAGAGATTTTTAAACTCAACTCATCATAGAGGTTTGCTTCCAAACTTTTAGTAAGTAATTCTATAGTAGCATGTTGTAGATTGTGTTTTTCTAGATACTGCAGTCTTATGAGTACTTTGTAATAGGCTGAAATCAGGTTTATGAACCTTGGATGTTTCAAAAAATTTTGAGTGTAACAATTTTTAGAAAGATAATCATATCTCCTCTTCAACTCGGAAGATGTTATTTGAAAAATTTCGACTAGGTAAGTAGGAACTACTTTTTCAGAAACAAGTGAATGTTTTTTCAAGAAGGACACAATAATTTCCAAGTCCTCTATATTGTGCGTAAACATAGGTGGATAACTTTGCGCAATTGATTGTGTATGCTCTTTTGCAATCTCTGCAATTAAGTTAAAAACGGTCTGTAACTGGTCTGGATGGAGAGACAAAAGCGTAATACGATGCTGTATTATCTAAAAAAATAATTCAAAATTCATTTCCACGTACAATTGAAGTATTATAAAAGTATATTAAGGACTTACTTTATCTTTTGATAATTTAATATCATCGTGCAAAAATTTTAAAACTTTGGACAATAATCTAAAACTTTGAAATAAGCATAAATGATGACTTTGATTTTGCAATTCATCTATTTGAGTTTGATTCAGCTTAAGTTTCTCATTAGTGTAATGAATTAAACAACTATGAAGATAATTTTTTGTTATTTGATCCTCACTTATACCAGTTTCTTGAGGACTAAAACTGCAATTATTTACAAATAAAAATAAATTTTCAGCCAGAGGTTTATCACTACTCAACAATAGATGTTCCTTGAACATCTTAACTGGTAGTTTCAGTCTTCGATGAAAGCTACAAAAAGTATATATTTTGTCTATGACTTATATGAAATATAAACAAACAAAAAATATATCAAATGCTTCCTTTAACATACAGCGATATAACTTTAGTTGTGATATTAGAGGCCCCTACTTCTTGTAAAAGCATAATCTTTTTCTCCACTTCCCATGGTGTGTCACGAAAAATCTTAGATTTATTGTTAAGATTACTAGTGTCAATATTATGTTTCTGCAATAATTATTATACTTCAATATTAAACGCATTTTGTGAATATAATGACAAAAATTTACCTTTAACACTGCTGTGACAGATTCTATTTGTTGTTTATTTATTTCTACAAAGACTTTTCTTGTTCGTCGTCCAGTTTTTGAGGCAAACGGATTATGATGTCTTATCAGACACGCATTACCAGCATAAATATTTCTGTTTAGAGTTTGTGATGATAGTTTGCAAAATAATATACACTCACTAGGTTTTACTAATTTGAAAATCATATTCCAAATACAAAAATTAAAAGACACTCTTCCACAAGCACGTCTTTGTTTGTATTTACATTGCGAAATTATATTTAATGATTGATTAAAAATTCAATAATTATGGTGAAGATTATAAAGCCTCAAAAATGTTTCATGCAAGTACGTTTTTCTACCTCAAGTTCATATCAATAAAAATACTTAAAAAAACACTTGTTATTAAATAACAACACTGATATTACGGGGTTAGGTTTAGTGAGGTTAACACTGTTAACACTAGCAACACTGCGCATGCGCGCTGGTAGCAAATGGAGCGGGTAAAATTGAATAACAGCCTCGGTTTTGTAACAAATCATTTTTATAAAAAATAAGTAATTTATCTATGTACTAAATTCATGATTCTTTAGTATTGCTGAATCGTTCAGCCTCGTCGACATTTTCTTTCAACGATTCGGCATATTTCCCAGGTGCCAAAACAGGATCACCCGTGAAATGATTATTCAATTCTATTTTGTATAAACACATTGTTAACAATTGATTAGGTGGTAGTGTGCGATAATCTGCATTTTTCGTTACGACTTCATAAGCAGCTTGAAGGTCGATTCTAAAAAAAATCGTATTTTATATTTACTATAAAAATTTTAAGTTTCTAATATCAGGCCTGTGGAATATACTTACTGATTGTATAAAATGGCATAACTATGTTTCTTTATAATATCAACTGGGAATTTTTCCCTCAGATAATCTAACGATTTTCTCATAGAATTTAAAGGAACATATTTATAATACACATGCTTCTTGAACGTTTGCATTGCTTCATCAGCATCATTGCCAAAATTCACTTGAAAAAAACTTATCATATCATAAATATTCAAAGTTTTTAAAGTGAGAAAACTGAAAACAAAAGAAAATTTAATGAGTATTTTAATAGAATTCCAAAAACCAATATAGAATTCTATACTCAACTCTTCATGGTAGTTTTTAAAATATGTTGTAAGTGAATGTAATGTAGCATACTGTAAATTTTGCTCTTCCAGATATCTTATTCTTGGGAGTACACGATAATATTTCGGAATCAAGTTTACAAATTTTGGATGTTTCAGTAAGTTTCGAGTGTAATAATTTTTTGAAAAGTAATCATATCTCCTCTTCAACTCGTAAGACGTTATTCTAAGAATTCCGATCAAACGCGTGGCTGATATTTTTTCAGGATAATTTACATGTTTCTTTAAGAAAGATGTAATTAGTTTTAAGTCCTCGACATTGTGGTCAAACATAGGTGGATACTGTAGCGCGATTAATCGAGTACGGTCTTTTGCAACCTCTCCGACTATGTTATAAATGGTCTGCAATTGGTCGGGATGCAGTGACAAGAGTGTAAAATAATGCTGCATTATCTGAAAATTAATTTGAAATTGTAATATTGTAGTTGAAATATTGTTAGAATACAAATAAAATCTTACTTTCTTGTTAGGTAATCTAATATCATTTTGCAGAATTTCTAAAACTTTAGAAAATAATCTAAAACTTGGAACTGAGAATACATTATTTTTTGTATTTTTCAATCTATTCACTTGATCTTGATTGAGCTCAAGTTTCTCTTTGAAATAATAAACAAAACATCGATGGAGATAATATTTTGCTACCTGATCCTCATTTAAACCAATTTCTTGAGGATTGATATTGCAATTGTTGAGGTATGCAAATAAATTTTCAGCCAGTGGTTTGTCATGATGTAGTGGTAAATATTCCTTAAAAATTTTAACTGGTAAACGTAGCCTTCTGCGAAAGCTAGAAGAAATAATCTTTTACTAATCACTTAAGTAGACTCTAGAAAATTACATATCAAAAATATAAAAGATTTTCTTACTCTAATAGAAATTCAGTTGTGATATTGACAGCTCCTAATTCTTCTAAGAGCATAATTTTTTGTTCGATTCCCCATGGTGTATCATGAAAAATCCTAGATTTATCGTGAAGATTGCTGGTGTCAATGTAATGCTTCTGCAGTTAAAATAATTATTACATTTCAATTGTCTAAAGTAGCCATTGAAAATAATTTTAAAAACTTACTTTTAAAACTGCTGTTACAGATTCAATATGTTTTTGATTGACTTTCACTAAGACTTTTCTTACTCGTCTTCCCAATTTTGTTGCAAAATAATTATGAGAATCATTAATATAATATTTTGAATCACCCGCAGAAGACACTTGACTAGCATTAATATTTCTAGATAAGATTTGTAATGATAATTTACAAAATAAGATACATTTATTAGGTTTCACTGACTTGAATAACATATTTAATATACAAAAATAAAAATATATCCATTGAGACACATCTTTTTGTTTACAGTATGAGATTATTTAATAATAAATGACACGTAAAATTATTCTGTACAGGAACTGAAGCTTGAGATATTCTTCAAACAAGTATATTTTTCTGCTACAACGTCATATTATAATTATGTAAAAAATCGTTCTTCATTATTGAAAAATACTGTGCAATCAACAAAACAAAATGTGCACTGCACTATGACTTTTATAGGTTAAGGTCACATTTTACTATATGTAAAATTATAAATGCACGTCACAACATCTGCTACAATAAAAATAATTGATGACCGATTCGCCCTATCATATAGTTCTAAGTACATTAATTAAGCAACCATTCATCCAATATTTAAATAATCTCACCATATTCTGATTTCACAATTTTCGAACGAAATAAATACGTCTACTGTAATGATCTCGAATTGAAAATTATACAACTACAGTATTAATTAATTTTTCATTGGAATTAAAAACAATTGCATTTCACACTTATATTTAATTATTTACATAATTATCGTTCGCGAGAAATTGTTATTGTTTTTAAATCTCCCGCTGATAAAAACGTGGCAACGTCGCATATCGCAACGTCGGCAACGTCGCAAATCCGCCAAAAAGTTTTGGCTGGTCAGCCTTTGTTGGTGTTTTGGCGAAGTTGTGTCATCGCGATTGTCGTTCGCCTCTCTTTTTTCCGGAAATGTTTTTAACAATTATCGCTACTTCTTCAATTACGACATATAAATGGTTACACTGGTTCGATTATCTTCGACAATGAATAACAATTAAGGAACGGATGAAATTATGGCGCAGTCAATCTTCGATGCTTTGTCGGGTACTTGCAGTGTTGTTGTTGTTTTGGTGTTTGATAATAAGCAAAATTGCACTTTCACTTGTTTAGAATATGCTTACTGTTGATGTTTAGTTATTTTGAGTGTATTTCGACTGTTGTGCTTAGAGAATAATAGCAATCGAATGTTTTGCTGGAATGTTATTAGTGATTTTGAAGGTTATAAATTAAAGTTGTGAAATTAAGTCAATTAAGTCAATCAACAGTTTTTAAACAACTTTTTTCATCATTATTACTTGAAGCTATAAAGTTGTAAGCTTCTTACTTTGAAGAGATTGTTACAAAATAGAATAGAATAAATGTTGTTTTTTTACATCATTCATTAGATAGTAGATCATTATTTACATTAAAAAAAATTTTTTTTAATAACTTGTTTTCAGGTGTATCCCTGGATGGCTCAACAGTACAATCATTATTAGAGTCACAGACTCTGATTAGTGAAGTAGAACAATCAGGTATGCATTCATAGATTTTGTTATTATCACATTATTCGACATGTAATCTCAATTAAAAATCAATCTATTCTTTATAATTAGCAATAGATCAAGATGAAGATGATATATTTCAATGTGGCAAATGTAAAACTCAATTTACCTCACTACACCTTTTCGTGCTGCACAAAAGGGAGCACACAAAGGTTCAAGAGCAAACTGTAGATTTAAGTCAATATTTAGTCAACAATGATAGCCACACAGTTCAGACTGATGATAATTGCCAAGATGGTACTTCCTACAATCCTGAGGATGATTTCAGTCAGACTCATACACTTGGAGAACCAATTATTTTGGAGGATAATGATATCCTATTTAGGTAAATTTCTTCTACTTATAGTTTATCCGTTTGTATGAAATTGAGAGTATTAAAGAGAAAAAAATCATTGCAGCATGGACCAAGAAGGTGCCAGCTACTTGACATCAGACTCAAGTTTTGGGGTGCCTATAATTATGAATAACGAAGGTTTAGATACTTTTGCCAACTCGTCAATCACTGAACAGTTGGATGATCGATTAAATGAGGACATACAAGCTTTGGAGACCGACATCGAAAGGAATTTAGATGACAGTGATACACCAATTACAGATGATGCTCCCAAAGAAGATCCTCCAGCTGAGAGTCCAGAGCAGGATAACCAATTGGGCCAAACGCAAAACTTAAAAGTAAGTTACACACACCTTTGTAAGCATGAAAAGAAAAAAAACACTAAAAATTAACAAATTTCCATTTACAGTATAAATGCAGCTACTGCCACAAGCAATTCGCGAAGAAGTTCTACTGGCAGCAGCACGAGCGTTCGCACACAGGCGAAAAGCCTTATCAGTGCGTCGTCTGTGGCCGTCCTTTCGCCCAAAAGTCCAACGTGAAGAAGCACATGTCCTCGCACAAAGTTTGGCCTGGCACAGCCATACATTCGCTACCTCCCGAGGCACCGATCGACGGTAGCATTGAGCGCTCTTATCACTGTCAATTCTGCAAAGAAATCTTTGACTCTTACAAAGCCCTCAAAGGTCATCTCATCGTATCTCACCTCACGCTCAAGGTTTACAAGTGCGTGCAGTATGGCTGTGGATCGATGTTTGCCGAGCTCGAAGATTTTCTCGAGCATACCAGAAGTCACAAGAGATCAGAGTATCGATGCCACGTCTGCGGCGACACTTTCAATACGTTGTCCGATTTGGGGCTTCATCAGTACACGCACTCCGTCCAAAAACAGAAAACTTCCGAAAAGTAAGCTTTGCTTTTATCATTTTTGTTTTTGTTTTCATCGATGTTCTACAATCAAATTTTCTAAATTTTCAGATATTACTGCTGCTCGATATGCAAATCATCATTCTCAAACCTCGAAGCGTTGCAGCATCACACCGAGACGACTACTCACGATTATGCATGTCCTCACTGCGGCAAGAGTTTCCTAATCGAGAGGTTCCTACGTCGACATTTGAAAACTCACGCCTCGTCGGCGCGCTTTGCTTGCGAGGATTGCGGCAAAGCTTTCAAAACCGAGCAATACTTGGCTAATCACAAGCTTATACACAGTGAGGAGACGCCGTTTTCTTGTCCGGTGGGTGTTGATATTCGTATTTGTCATTGAAAAGAAAAGCTCACTGAAACTTTCGTTTGGTTTACAGCACTGTGCGGCCAAATTTAAAAGGAAAGACCGTCTCGGTCGTCACATGCTCATCCATGATTTGACCAAGCGGCTTAAGTGTCCGTTTCGCGGTCATCTTGGTTGTATGAGTGAATTCTCAAGACCGGACAAGCTCAAACGTCACCTACTTACCCACAGCAATATCAAGCGATTCAGTTGTCGTCACTGCAATCGACACTTTCATCAAGCTCAAGCGCTCAAACACCATGAGATCAAGCATCATGGATTCAAGTGCGATGTTTGCTCGCATGTGAGTTAGGCTTTTAAATTACATATTAGGCGACTTATAAGCATCAAGATTAATGAATAATCCATAATTTTTATACAAATTTCAGTCGTTTAAGTCCAAGGATCAGTTACTGAATCACAATTGCGACCAGACATCCGAAGTGAAGAAGCATACGAGCTCACAGCTGCCAAAGAAAGCTTCGGGATCGTTCAAGCCAAGACGGCCGACACCCAAGCGACAAACTATTTCTAAGAGTCCCACTACGACTGCGCTCAACATTTCCGACAGGGAGAAAGATAAAGCCAAAGCTGAAGAGGCACAGAGAAAGGTAACTTTGCCGTTGACTTTGCCATTTGTGACAAAAATAAAATGATTTTCATAATTAATTGGCAACTGCATAATCACAAAGCTTCAAGAATTTATTTATTTGTAATTATAATTGTAAATTGCATTTGCATTTGGTAATTGATTTTAAATTGAATTCATTAAACGTTCTTTTTAAGTGAAATTTCAACGAATAAATAATGTCATGTTAAGGATCAAGACAATAAATTTTCAATATTATCATATTTCAGAGCGTACTAGAGCTTTTGAAGCGAGAAGACGACTTCGACATGAAAATTGATCTCGACCTCGATCTGAGTAACGAGTGCTCTTTAACACTAGATCCTCTTGAAAAGTGAAACCCTCCAAAATTAAAAAAAAAAAGAAAACCAGGAGTGCAGATTGCATTTTTTTAAGCTGTAGCTGTATGGTATTTTGTAGTGTACGTATCTGTGATAACTGTATTATAAATTGTATCAGCATAAGTAACTTATACACCAATACCATTGTGTAATTATTAATAAAAAAAATTTTCAAAAGGGGAAAATCAATTCAATTATTATTATTATTTCAATTTAAAAAAAAAACCATGACATAATCGTTTCTCTTAACTCATTTATTTACTCATTAATTTTATGGTATAACTTGTCGAACTGAGAGTTGATCACGATTACATTAGGAAATGTAACAATCGAAACGAGGATATAATCGCAAGTAAAAAAAAAAATTATCATCTAAGCTTTTTTCTTTTTACTCTTTAAGAATGTAGTTATAAAGGAACATGCGAAAGATAGAAGTGTTTGATGCATGTATTTGTGATTGGAATTTATGCGTGTATTGCAAAAATTTGTCTTGTCTAACAATAAATTTAGAAGTAGAGTATCATACGTTTTATATTGCTAAGCTTTTAATGGACGATTTCTTTGGCAATTACACGCTATGGAGCTGCTCTATATAAGAGATTCTGAAGATACAAACTTTACAAAATATCAATTTTGAGCTTGAGAGCATGAAAAAGAAAAAAGGATTTCAACCGCAACTGCTTGAACTATTTCGCTTCTTATTCAGTCGATGTAGCGTAAGCTGCATGTATAATCGAAACTATTTGTCTATAATTATCGACATTAGAAATACCGTGAACACCGTTGGGCGAGAAAAGAAAAATAGTTCAAGCTATGACCTCTTCAAGACCTTCCATTTTCAAATAGCTTAAACGATTGTCGGACATTTGCGGTCTTACGCGGTTTCTAATTTATACATTTACATACGTTATTGGCACATGTGAGATCCTCGTAAAATAAGCATTTTTTTTAAGGATCAGACTACTCTGACTCGTGTGTACCTTGGCTTTGAAACAAATCTTTTATTTCAGGTACGCTACAGATAATAAGAACTGTATACCCCGATTATGTTTTGTAGGATTAAAATTACGAAGTAGAAGCCATTTCCATAATAAATATTTAAATAACGCACTTACGACAAAACTAAGTCTCCTTAAGTTTATATGTATACCTCCACTTTAAAACACCAAACTTTGGTAGAAGATGACATGTATCTCATAGATTCCACTAGTTAATCCAACTAGACACATAAGTTATGTATATAAAAGTTTTCGTTTTTCTTACTTATGTTGATGCTCTACGCGAAGGCACCTCTAACTTTTCATGGAAAACAATTTCACGAAGTTCACGGCGTTACTCTGATTCATCATTTCATAACTTTACGCTTAAGATGATATTATGGGATCAATAAAATTAGTTATGTCTGGTGTGAACATCTGCACATACGTATAGGATAGGATATTTGAATGATATATTTTTATAATTAGTCAAAATAGTCATTAGATTTCTAAAATTTGTATTCGATTGATTTTTGTTGTTGATATTTTTATAGAAATATAATTTTTGCAATGTAAATGAATTTGCTGATGGCAATATTTTAATAATGCTTAATTCTAAATGTTTTAATTTGCAAAATTTTGTTTTTTTTTTAAATCATAGCTTGTCAGCCAAGTAAAACTCCGTTCCTTACTTTAACTGCTTCAGCAGTTACATAAAAAACTTATTTGGAAAACTGTAAAACCTACTTGAATTATGATTTTTCATAGTTTTACAAGGAAAACGTAGAATAACATTTTTTACCCGCACTATCCCTAATCGTGATGAATTTGGTTTTTGAAATTAAAAAAGTACGTTTGTATAAAACAAGAACTTCATGCTGTACAACAACAGCTACATTTCACTTAGCGAAATTTCTTCTAATAATTCTAAAAAGTAGAAAATATATCAAATTCAAATTAAAACAAGAAAAAAAAACAAATATCTAAACTTTCAATGCAGCCAAGCTGGATGGATTCACTAATTTCGTTATATAAAATTAAATATTAGATCTTAATCTTTTTTCTACTTTTTGCAACTACTCAATCATTCATTAACTCACTTATTTAACTGCCATTAAGAAAAAAATAGAATAAAATCAATAAAAAAAATCACTTTACTCTATGTCAACTCTCATACATTTTTGTACATCACGCATTCTTCCACAAGCCCGAACTGTGGAATTTTTCTAAAAAAAAAAACTTTCCTTTCATGGCATTCCCGTGCTGCTGATTATTTCTTTTAAAAGCACGACTAGAAAATTCGGCTATCAGCCGGCGGTATCACTCGTACAATTCAGTTGCTTAAATGTCTTTTTTATCCTCTTTGGACTCCATGACTTCAGCATCATCTTCCAATGCTCCTAAAAGTAATAAAGTTTATTTAAAAAGACAATCAAAGTATCAAACGTTTCAAAGTATTTTTACAAGCTCTACAAGATAATAATAACTCATGCTGCTTATTAGAAAAAGGTGCTCAAATGTAATTGTTAGAATGTGGGTGTATGTATATAACAAATTATTACCAGTAGGAGTAGCTTCCGTGCAACTCTTTTCTTCCTGGTTGCAGGAACTCTTTTTGTCCGTCTACAAATACGGATGACCAAATAGAAAACATGGCATTATTATAACACAGAATGTTAATGGTATTAATGACATGATAATTTTGGTATGAGAGGAACTATGAGTATAGCAAAATAGCAATTTCTTTTTATTCAATTTACTGGGATCTAAAATCAAATTGGTGATCCTCAATTATAAAGCTATCATATTGAAAGACAAAACAAGGAAAAGAATTGATAATCTCTAAACAAGCCAACAAAAAAAATCACTATTCTGCAAAAAAAAAACCTCTGATAAACGATGTGAGCCGTACCGCGAAGTACCGATGCCATAAAACACAGCCATAAACACACAGCACTGAGACTAGAGTTTGACAGAGCAGCCAGATCAAAATGTTGAGAGCCTGAGTCCTCTCGAACAATTCAGCTCCATGTCTGATGCAGAGTAGTGCTTCTGTAACCATGATCGCGCCGTAAACCCAACATTGAGTTCCTACCCTACGACACGTGGGATCTGTCACATACATATAATATTGCCTGCAACGTAAAACAGAGTAGAATGTAATCGAATTCTTTCAATTATGGTAGTTTGAAAAATAAGGAAAATGTGAATTACCTGACAGATGGAGCGACGATAACGCCTACCAGTACTAATCTACATACAACAAATGGATGTGAAGGTGGGAATTCATAAACGTGTTTGAGGAAGAATGTGTTCAGCTCTGAAACTTGCCAGAATATCACAAGCTGTACAAGTGCAATTAATCTCATGTGTGTACAATGAGGATCAAGCCATCTGACCGATGTCCAACTCTCTGGTGTAAATTGAAGCACAGCCCTTTTCAATTTGCCTTTGGTACTTTCAATATCCTTAATGCTGACCCACTTGTACTCTCTCATTTCTAAGATCTGGCAAATCTTCAGTCCTACCCAGATACCTAAACCATTACACACAAGTACATCCAGAACAATAGCATCCCACCAACATTCCTTGAAGTTTGGCAGCAGATGGGCAAACATTATTTCAGTCACTTCCCACATAACACTTATGGCCCACAAAATTCCCAAATGACGTATGAGGACTGCTTTGAAGGCCCAGCCAAGAAAATGTGCCACTGCGTAAACGTCCATTTGATTCCAAATCTTCTCTACAGTTATATCTGAACAATTGACTGCGTACTCTTTATCCATATCTATGCGAAAGTTAGCTAAACTTGGATCTATCCATACAAACATGTTTCTCACTGTCTTGTAGTTTTGAAACAGCATGAACAGTAGAAATGTTTCGTACAAAACACTGCTACCAAATACTATCCTCCATACAACAGGATGAGGACGTGTGAATGGCCCATTTGGAAAAGTTAATATGGATATGATGAGGAAGAAGAAAATAATACTTAATAATCCTGCCCACAGATTCTCTTCGACATTAGAGCAGTCTCTGCAAAAAAAAAAAATTAATTGTGCTTATTAATGTTGTTTGTAAATGACACTAACCAATTTTGTATTATATAAAAAAATATTTATTTTAATGTAAACAAAGATCTAATGACCTCCAACTATCCATCATTAATGAATTCCTGTCCTAAAAAAACTAAGTTTATTCCACTTTAAATATAGCACTCTGTGACACTAAAGCTCTTGGCAGCTATGAGAGTCACATTGCTTACCTGACAAATGCAAAGTAGATGACTGCACATATTGAAATGATGAGGAGTGTGATTGTATGAGGTTCATAGAAAAATTCAATGGAGATATCTTCGACTGGTCTCTCATTAATATTTGGAAAACTGTCAGTCCCAGAGCGGAGTCTGTAGCCTTCAGGATAGTCGTCATCATCGTAATTTTTTGAACGCTTTGGCTTCCTTTTTTGTAGCAGCTCACTGGTGTCACTGGCCATTTCGAAAGTTAATGTTGCAAGTTACAAATTTGGACTTATTTCAGCACCTCTGCAAATTCAAATATTCAGCATTAATTCCACGTTTAAGTCAAATATAAATACAATACTGACAACTGCTGAGCCACTATTTACTTTGAAAGTATAATTGAATGACCGGACAACAAATGTTTTATAAATGACATTTAATAAGCTGAATAAGCATGACGTGGACTGTCAATAAAATATCAGTAATGCGATTTATTGTTGTCATCAATTATTAAACAACGATATATCGGTTTTCACGCGGTGGCAATTTGTAAACAGAGCAATCTCACGCAGTTCACAGCATCAATAAGCACGTTGTCAGTGCCTGACAATGCATTTGAATGGGGTGCAGACAACAAAGAAAAAGGCAACTTACATAAACAGTGCAAAATGACTGCTGAAAAACATAGCTAACACGCGGACACAAAATCATCATTCTCGGCGTGAGAACGCAATGCTGATGCACGTAAATTAACACTTGCCTACCTGATCAGAATTTTGAACAGCCTCGACAGCAGATCATCTCACACGCTTTATTCCTTAACTCGATTAATCTTCGCGCGATCTTTAATGCGTAATCACGTTTTTTTCTCTCTCGCGAAGACAACGACGACTATTTTTGCGTACCCCTCTCCGCCCCTCCTCTCTCTCTCTCTCTCTCTATCTCACTCACTCTCTTACTTCCGCGCGAGGGGTTATGTTTTTATAGGTTACTGCACTGCAGAGATATACTCATTGATAAGAGCTTTGTTGAGAGAGGGCGCTCATGCGGTGCAAATTGTCGTCGATTTTTCTTTTATTTTGTTCGTAAAAAACACTTTGCACCTTTCGGTTGGCGTTTGTTTTATCGATTGACCGTCGCGAGCCAGGTGTATGCATAATTGGTATGATTACTTCCTCGTTAAAACTATTTATTTTAAGACTGCGTCTAAATCTACACGAAAAACTAAATTTTTACTAAACTTAATTCTTTATTTGTACATAAATTTATGTAGGACAGGTTCCCACTATTTGTTAGTATTTAAAGAACACAAAATCAAAGTTACTAGCCAGATAAACATTATATAGCCCCATGGAGCAGATTTAGCTCAAAATTTTTTTATTTTTGTGTAGATATAACTACATATAAACAAAACCAGGGTGGGGGGGGGGGGGAATTAGAAAATGATAATCAATTTATCGTCTTTTTCAATGGTAAAAATAATTAACTTCATTCAAAAGAAGGTATCAGCGCATTTAGTCTTTGTTCACATTTTTTGTGTAGATTTAGCCTCGGTGTTATTGACTTTAATCAGCTTTTATATTTTTTATAAGGCCGTAGAATTATATCGGGCTGGGAATTAACTTACTCGATATAATACCTGCTCCTGGGGGGTATTTAAAACTCACGGTTATGACCCTTTATTCCCTTAATTATTTGCAGAGTTTAAAAAACTTGAAAACTATATTAAAATGCCGATTAATACATTTTATTAATAAAAGGTCCACAAGGTAGTCATCTCGCTGGGGCCGGATTCAGTAAGCCTTCTCGAGCGAGAGCGTACGAGAGAGTGCGAGTGAGTGAGAACTAACGCACCGCGAATAAACGAGAGATGAGAATTACGAGAAAGGAGTGAGTGAAAAACGAGAAGTAGTACGAGAAAAGAACGAATTTACACCGTGACATATGTGAGAAAATTACACGTAATAAACGTGTGAAAATACATGGATTATTATTTTGTTTATTATTGTGGATTCAGCTTCAGAATTTTATTAAAAATTATTTAACGTTGGAAGTTTTGGAAGGAAAATAAAGAAGCAGTTGAAAAAAAAATTATGATGCTAGAATTGCTGCCAGATTTAAAGTTCACATACGAAGAGCTTTTGATCAGTGAAATTGTAAAACAAGCAGAATCTGCGTACTTGAATCAGAAACCCGAACCAGCAAACAAGAATAAAGAGGTAATTGCAGTTGATAAGCCCAAGAGAGTACGTACTCATAAAAAGCAGGAGCCAGCTAAAGTAGATTTTACCAAAAAACAACGTACTTTATACAGAAAAAGTGCAGTTCTAAGTCAGTTCAATTATATTTCTTTATTTTCTTGGGTTTTTTCATTCTTTCTCAAATTTCATTATATTTTTAACTTTCAGAAATATTTGAAAGACAAAATAAATATCACAAACAGTTTTTTAACCATCTCAAAAATGGTTTTAGTGATTTCACTAATTCAGCCCAGGATACAATGACGTTCGTGTTTCAAAAAGCAAAAGAAGCAAAGCAATCAAATTGTTCTTAGTTGTAATGGAAAAAATGTTTGTATTGCATGTTCTATAAATAAAACAGTTTAGTAGAACGTTGCTGTTATATTTCTATTCTTGTTATTTGCTTCGAATCCTATTGAATCTTGAATATCAGATTATTTAATTTAGACTTCGAAGCCTGTCTTTGTTGCAATTTATTTTATTCA
>JAWWMK010052681.1:0-42129 GCA_035047105.1 Galeopsomyia nigrocyanea | reverse complement strand
TATTTATATATATATATATATATATTTGCGAAGGACGAAAGTTATAAAAGGCATCGCATGACTCGATGCGTGCAAATTGTGTATGTAGCAAATGTCGCCAGCGCTACGCGCGATGTATATCTTGTATATCAATAAAATTAGCAATTATCGTTGAATACATCTTTCAGTTTTTTCTACCTTGCCACTCTGTTATCTTTTATTTTATCGTTTTATTTCTTACGAGCATTTTTTTACTTCGTTGTTTAAAATATGACTCACATTTCTGTCATTCTTCAAGCATAAAATTATAATTGAAATAAAAAAATAAAACTGGAATGTCCCCGTTTCATTCAGAGATATTTTTCTTTTTCAACTGAGAGTAATGCATAAAATATCCATGCTGATAAAAAAATTATTTAAGCGAATGAATACTAAGGCTTCTTTTTCATTATTGCTCTACCAAAAAAAAATCGTTCATGTTTTTAATTTAAAAAATAAACACATGAATTTTTTTTATTTCAAGATTTTCTTTCGCTGTATAACTACAATTATTTACATAGCTGGAGAATGACCAACTAAAGGTGAGTATCCAATTAAGAAGCTGAGAAAGAATTGTAATACGAAACCAAAAATAAAATGCAATTAACGCCGCGAAAGAAATGCAAAATCCAATTAAATCGCAGTTGCTCGCGCTATACTTCAAACAAACAAAAATTCCTGCAGTTCGCAACAATTATTAGAGTTCTAACTCGCGTATAACAGCGTTACTTGATGGTACAAGTAATACACAGCGCAAAGCTTATGTATAAATTGTCAGAAAATGCTTTAACCCCCGACGAAGCCGAACTTTAGCCGTAAGTTTAGAAGTTGATTTTCAACTGCCTTAGTTAATCTCCAAGGCAAGTATCAGCGTTAAACTTTCAAAAGCGAGCACTCAATTTTCCCCTTCGAAACACAAACAATACCGGATGTTAAATTCTCCTCGGAAAAAGAGAAAGAAAAGAAGAAGAAGAAGACGCTTTCGTTACCGAGATGGCAAGGGGAATAATTGAAAATTCAAGCGAGCGTAACGAGGGCAAATTGTTATGACCTTGGAAAATGGCCGGCGGAAGAGGAAGAGATAAATAGAGGTCGATACGGCCCTGGTAGAAAATTGAATAAAACGACCTCTCGTTACTTAGGAAACAACAACAACTAAAATTCACCACCCGAAAAAAAAAATACGCGCGCTGACGGAGAAAAGGCAATCTTAGCGGACGCCTGCGGGTAATTTTCTTTTTTTCTCGAGGAATTCTAGATTAAAATTGCATCGCGCAGGAAACAAAAACCCAAGCTCTCGCGAATTAGCGACGGCTGAATAAAAAATGTGCGCCGCGCCTGAAATATACGCTCCCGCATTTTTTCCATTTGCTTGGGTTCATTTTTTCTTCTTTCTCGCGGTTACTTTTTTTTTAGAGTTAATAAGTCCGTGCGATTGCATGGAAAAATTCGAGAATTTTCAGGATTGAAAACACCTTTGATGCATTGGAAAACGCGTGAAACCAAATCACGTACGAGTAATGTATACATACATACGTTCACGCTTATACTCCATAGTTTTGTACATTTTTCCGCATTATCCATTTCTTTCAACTGTTTTTTTTTTCACTTGTGTATGTTTCGCCACACACGGCGATGATAAAGGACTGAGTCGTGAAATAAATATCAAGATAACGTATATATATATACGCGCTCACCACACGAGCAATGTGGCTTTCCTTCCAGTTCGTCGTTTTGCGTCGTGTGTTTTTGTCGTGAAGCATGTGCGTTGTCTCCTTTTTTTTCTGTTTTACGAGGTATCAAAATAGTTATTTTCGGGAGTAGCTTGTAATTGTATCGAATTTTTTTGTATTTTAACTTTCGAAGCTTGTGAAATTTTAATTTTCCATGCGAATAAAACTCTGTTAATTAATTTTCACCTCGAACGAGCAGATTAACGACGAAATTGTTTATTACGCAGAGTCACATAAAATCAGAAAGATTTTTAACGCGTTTCAAAGTGAAAAAAAAAATCCGTTACATTACAAGTACATTATCAGTTGTACATACCGTAAAATATTTCCAATAAAGCAACGAGATAAAGCATCATTAATTTTACTGTATCGGGGAAAACGGGAGAAACACGTTTCGCTTATTCCACAATCCCATTAAAATTTCACTCGACACGCAGAAAAAAAAACGAAAAAAAAGACAGTATATTATGATATCAAACCAACGAAAGAAAACCACAGATAGCAGCCCGGCCATATCGTGTTTAATTCGCCAAACTAAAGCTCATCACGGACACAGTTCGACCACCAGGGCACAATTTTAACATGACCGAAACAAAAAAAAAAACAAAAAAAAACGCGAAAAAAAAATTGGTGCACAACGTTGTTCGTCGGCGCGTGAAATTGTCGTGTATACGCGCGGCTGCGTCGTCGTCCGTGTGTGTCACGGGAGCGGAAAAACTGCAATTAATCGGGCTTGATTACCGCCCACCGGAAAAAGTGTCGCTCCGATTGAGAGGATGCGCAACGTTGTATATACACACATACACATCGTACGAGCAAACCACCGTAGCTTTAGTTAATAGTACGCGAACGCCAAGCTTGATTAATGGCTCAGAGATTGCGAAGAAAATTGAAGTATACAATGCTGTGTGTGCGCCCTCTTTTTTTTTTGGTGGGGTATCGTTTATTGATCGGTTTTGCTAATGGACTACTGTTAACGGAGGATATGGTTATATGCACCTGTATAGATTGTTTTTGCGGTTCGTGTATTGTGGATAACGCTGTTTTTTATTTATTTTTTTCATGGTATATAATGATGGATTGGATATTGCGTGGGAAAATTTATTCAAAACGAATTTCCTCTTCGATTGCCTTTAATAATAGTGTAATAGATTTTATAAACTGTCGACGTACGCAATTTATTGAAAGTTTTAACGACTTTTCTAAAAAAAAACTCAAAAGCAATAATTCAAAAGTAAGTAATCCATTCTTTGGCAAACTTCCAAAATTCGAAAATGAAATATGCTTACCTTACGCTACGAAAAAGAAAAATATAACAGGCGTACCTTTCGAAAAAAATTTTCCAGACAATTTGCCCACTTCATCCTCTCCTTCTCGCGCGCGAGTCACCTAAATTTCTCGGCGCACTTACATGTAAACGCGGCTAAATTTATCGCCGAGATAAATCCACTCTTTTTGTCGTATGTACATACATTTTACCGAAAAAAAGGAGGAGGGGAAAAAAAATAAGCATCGGAAAGTTTCTTATTGAAATGATTACGGTGCTATGTCGCACCGCAATATTGAGAATATTCGCGTGTGCAATATCGGGTTGAAGTGACTTTCTTGCTTCTTTCTCGCGAAAGAGAGAGAAAAAGAGAGAGAGAGACAATTTTCAGCTATATAAGTGAAAAGGAAGCTACAGTCGTTACTTTGAACGGATTAAGTGCAATTTCGCAACCCGACGTCTTTATATTTTTTCTTCTTCTTCCTCTACTTCTTCTTCTTGCCTCGCTGATATTAGCTTTTTAGAAGGACTTTCGCGTATTACGCACTTGCGGTATTTCGCGAGCTATTGCTGATGGCATATTTGGAAATGAAAACTCGGATTGCTTTGGGAAGAGAAATTACATGATACTTACGTTAATTAGTGGTTTCATCTTTTGAGGGGAAATTTATTAAAATATTTTGCTATCTCGAGAATTACGTGATTTTAAACATCTGAATTACACAAATTATTGCTATAACTTACGATTTTTAATTAAACATTTTACCGTGGATATTCATTCACGTGATTCTAATAATAACTGTATTTTCAACAATAATTTCTTCAAAAATTTATTTATTAAGAAAAAAAAAGAAGTTACCTTCATCGAACCAAACAAATCGATAACGAAACTTTTACGCGCGCTCGCAAAAAGCTTAAACTCGCAAGCCCGACTAAATTAATTAGAGCGCGCGCGAGGAAGCAAGTTTCCTTCCTTCGTTATATCAATCATCTTCTCGTGTAGCGAAAAATAGCCGAAGCGCGAGCACGTCGGTTTTAATAAGATCTCAGTCGAGAAAATTTCCACGAGAGTCTATATAAGCTGCCATGTACGTTATAGTATGGGTGTGTGTGCTATTTTCGAAAAGTTTCATTTTCTTGCTTGTCAATTATAAGATTTATCTTTATCGATGCGACTTCTTATTACTTGTTGATCAAATTCGAAATTTTCAAAATTAAAAAAAAAATTCTTAATTCTGTTGTATTTTTCAACGTATATGTTGCCAATTTGGAAAACAAATTGAAGAAAATTTTTTATTTCAAGAAATTACTTATTTTAAGTAGAAATATTTTTCAATTAATAAGAATTGTTATTAGCTCTAGAAAATAAATATTTTTTTGATTTCGGATAATCTCTTGAAATAAGGGAATCACTTAAGCATTAAATATTAACGAAATTGTAAAAATACTTTTTAATTTTTTAATTTTTCGTAATTTGATCGTACATAAGAACGAAAATTTCTTATTTCAAGATTTTTTTTTCGTTAGTTAATGTTTCCAGTTTGACGAACAATCATCTTTGTCAAATAACAATCATTATATCACCTACCAATCTCACAATCACCCACAAAAGATTAACGTAGATACAGTAAACCGTATCTCGCGCGAGCGCGAAACAATTAACTTTCGGGAATACAAACACATCAAGCAGCAGCAGCAGTGTGAAAGCTATAAGCAATCACATTCAAATCGTTCACTTGTGCATTCCCCTATAGGCTTGCGCAACTCGTTTGCTTCCGTCGTCGCTTAATTTCAATTCAAAGCGGTTCTCCCTCGCGATACAAACAGCCGAGGAAAAGACAAACTTGCGCCAGAGACGCGCAATAAAACTCGCGATATAAGTTTAGGGAGACGTTTAAGTGAGTACCATTTAATTTACGCGCGTTATCAAATCGATTTCTGTTTTCCCTTTTTTTTTTCGTAACAATCACTCTTGATATTTCTAAAAGTCGAAGAAAGAAAGAAAAAAAAAGAAAACTTCGAAACATTCACTAGGAACATTACAATCGAGCCATCGGGAAAATAAAAATACGACGGATAAAAACAAAACGAACAAAAACAAAAACTCGGAGCGAGCCTTCATCAGCCAAATCACCGCCGTACGAGGCAAACAATATGCTCCGCGTATACTTTTCTCCTCATCTCCATTTGTAAATCATCCCAAAACGATTCTTCACTCGCCGACTCCCAGAGAGTAATATTGAAATGAATATTGGCAGGGTTATAGTACATGCGAGCGCATAAATTCGCGACCACATAGCGGTGGAAAAGAAAGAAAAAAAAAAAGGGAAATCGAGCGTGTCCACGATTCGAATGCGAAGCTTATGGTTTCTCTCGCAAGATGCGGGATATTCGAAGACACAGATGTATTCACGGTCTCGCGCGCGAAAAAGCAATTAGAGCGGTTTATATAAGCCTGTGATGAAAATTCAACTATGCGTGGAGGTGTTCCGTCGTTTGTTGTCGTTGAGATCCGAGAGCGAGCGCGAGGTCCATCAGAATCTGTTTGCTTGGGGATCGTAGATTTTTTTTTTTGGAGCACTTTGAAGACTTAACATGGATTTGTGGGTTTTTGCTTTCTCGAAGAAAAATTGATTGCGCAATTTTAATTTTTTTTTCTATGTTTTCGAGGTCGCTGATTATCAATATGACGAGTTTTTATATTGTCTTTTTTATGTACTCAGGGACTCAGGGAAATTAAACCCTTTTTTTGTACACACAGGTATTATTTATTACGATTACAACAATCAGTTACATAATATTCCACTAGATATAGCAATTACATTGATAACACGCTTCAAACATACCGGTTTTACAAGAAAAATTACATTTGTGTTCGAAAAATTCATATCCCAAATGTCAACAAATCGTGTATCATCAAATCAGTCAATGTAACACGAGAGCATCCTGTAAATTACAATCGATGAACGAAATTTATCGACGAAAGGCGATGATTTCTCAAATGCATAAGCATTGAAATCCACGTGTATCAAAGGATCGATAACTTTACTAGTGAGCATGCGCATTAAGTCAGCCGTTAGTATATCGCGTCCGATATGTTCCAGTAGAATAGTATAATAAGCGTCAGTACGGTCATCTAAATTGTACGTGTCAAGTTCCGGTACCAGCTTTATTTGTCCTTCAAATTTGTCCAAGTCATGGTCATTTTTCAGAAAATCATTGAAAGTATCTCCCCCGACTCGAATGGTCTCTCGTTCTGATAATACAACATCCATATCATTTTCCACGGCTATGGTTTGAACATACTTAATATTAACTATCACCTCTGTGAAATAAGTGATGGATAATAACATTAAACTCAAAGCAATTATCCTTTCGGTTACGGTGCTAAATTTTCGATTGACTGAGATGCCGAATGCTAAATAAATCATTTCTTCGATGCTCCAGTTCCCTACGTTCTTTATTATTAACACCTTGGCTACCAATTTCAAACAGATTATCGCCAAAATCAAACCAGGCCAACTTATAAAATCCATTGATGATTCGTTATACAAATAGATGCTCCAACTATCAATAAGCACAAAACCTCCTGTACTGTAGACTTTACTGGATACGATTGACTTGTTGTAAAAAACGGATCCAAGTAAATCAGGCAGAATGTGAAGATTAGCTGCATTTTCAGAGAGTTTCGTTAGCATCATCTCGCGTTCGGCCCTTGCTGAGTTTCCCTTGATTTCAATACACCTCACCAAGGCGTTTATCCTCTTGACGAATATTCTTATTGGTTTCATCATCATATCGATCATTCTTGTCTCTCGAATCGCTTCCTTATACAATTTATCTGACATTGGACAAACAATCGAAGAAGCAACTTTCAATGGATACTGGTGAACATCGTTCAGTTTATCGGAGAATATCTTCTTCTTCAAAGCCATGAAGTTACGACTCACCCGATTTGTAAAAGGGTTATAATCGACAAATCGAGGAGCTCCATTTCCCTTGACATGCAAGATCGAAAATTCCAGAAAATTCAGCGACCAGACGTATTCAAAAATCGATCGGTAACTTTGTTGAGTTATAACGTCGTTGTTGAATATGACGAGCAAACACTTCGGCCTCGTAGGTATCGGAGCTAATAATACCAAGAGATCGATAGTCTTTTTCAATCGATCGAGACTCGCGTCGGTTTGTAAAATAATGTGCAATACCCGAGCTGCTCTGGGGTTCTCGTGAATCTTCAGTGCCAATGATCGGTTATCTTCGCCAATCCTTCGTGTGTCGATTTGGGTAATCGGAAAATTAGTCGCCAACTCCAGCAAGAATTTTTGCTCGCTCCGATTTTTATTGCCAGTACAATGATCGAATACAGTCACTTGCGAAGGAGAATATTCTTGCTTCAATTGTTGGACTAGTGATGTTTGCCAAGAGTTGGTTTCCAGCGGGTCAGCTACAATCCCTGATATCATCAAGACGCACAAAGCAATCATTTTTGAAAAAAAAAGAAGAAATATCCACGAGTTCTAACTTCTACCAAGGATAAAATAATACTGAGCTACAAGCGTATATTTGCGAGCCACCCTGGAGAATACATAACACAACGGCGAGCTGCATATACCATGTTGAGGTGTAAACATATGGTTTGAAAATATTTTAATAGCTTCTACTATTGACGAACACCGGTACGTGCGTCAAAAGAAAAAATCAATCATCGCGATGTTTGCACTGTAGTTTCAAAGAAAATTTTTTATTATTTAATTTATTGTAAACAGAAATGTAACGAAACCTTACTACAAGTTCTAAATCATTTTTTCCATACTATAACTATTTTTTCTCGAAAAGAAAATATCGCTACTACGTATTTTTATTTGTCAAACATGTGAGCAGTTTTTACTTTTTCAACCAAAAAAAAAAATCAACAAAAATATCTGCAACGATATTTTTTCGAATGAAAATAAAACATTTTTTTTCAAAAAGAAACCCTACAGCGAAATATCAATTAGAAAGCCACACAGGTCACCGCAACATGGTATTCACCCAGCGACGACATCCATTTCGAAAGCAGTATAACCGCGCGGAAGTACATATAGTGCCACGACACACTAAAAGCAGAATGAGAAAGAAGCTCGCGAAGCCGCACGGCAAGCGTCAATTATTAATAAATCGCGGAGAGACACACGGCGAGGGAGAGAGAGAGACTCGATCGTCTTTTGCCAAGAAGCGTCATTAAGGTAAGCGCCTTAGCGGCCCTTTTCTTTTTTGTCATTAACCCATAGCAGACAGAGTAATTCTACTTCCCTCGCTATATATAGTAGATACACACTTGAAATTTTTAACGAAAAGAGAGCGAGGCTTGCTGTGTGTCCGTCGCTTAGAGTTAATTGCACTTCTGAATTCTTAAAATAATACTTAGGTTGTATAAATAATTCGTTCCAACCGCGAAAAATAAATCGAGATATTCCATATCTTTGGATGAGCGCGAGATTTGGAGCAGCGCGTCTAAGAATAAAAAGGCAAAGAATGAAGACGAGGGTGGCACACAAAAAAAAATAACTCCTTGCGGGCAAGACGTCGTATCCGTTTATTTCCGTTTCGCGCGGGAGGCTAGAAATGATGGGAAGCTTCGCGGTCATTGTGAAAGTTTAATGATACCACCAACGCGCGAGAAAGTGAGCCGCTTAAACCGGTTTTTCTTTCAATTTCAAGAAATATCGCTAGAAAGAAAAATAATAGCGCGCGCGCTTATGATGAATCGCGAAAAGTCTTTTTTTTTTTGCTTTGTGATTATGCCTAGAGGATGAGCTTTAAAGCTCTTCTTTCTTTCTTTCTTTCTTTCTCTCTTTTTTTTTTCGTTTGTTTTGCGAGTGATTTATGCGCGGTTAATGATAGCGGAGTTTTTTTTTTAGGTAAGGTTACTAGGTGTTTTTTGTGTGGCGGGATTATTGAAGAGATGTATGCGTGGAAATTACTTCGAGGGGTAGAATTGGAAATTTTTTTTCGTATATTGACGATTGTTTATTTTTAAGGTACCGATGAAATTTTAATTGGATTTAGAAAAATCATAGAGGAATGCAAATTTTTTTCGTAACATATCTTCGTATGTTGAATTCAATAGTAAAATTCAATATGGTAAATAAATTTGTTTTCTACGTTTTAAAACTATGTTAAGTTGTCAAATTAATATTTTTATAATATTACTGCTTCGATTTTAATTTTTATAGTAAAAAAATCTTTTGCTTATCTACTTTGCACAATAACAAATAATTTCATTGTTTTCTTTTTAATAAAAAAATTCAAAAGTAATAAAAAAAACTTTCAAATTTAGTATAACGAAAGATATGAAAATCTTTTTTGCCCTCTACGATATTTTTTGAAGTCTAGATTAAAATTTCACTCATACCTTCCTAAATATAAATACAGCATTTCAACAGTTAATTACGTCTGCGCATTCATTTTGGAATCGACAGAGTTTACATGTTGCAAATAATATAATTTCCGTAACTGGTATGCAATTAATTTATCCGATAATTGATAGAAATCAAATTCCAATACATCAATTTAATTCCCTTATTTACCCCACCAACAAACTCACTCATATGAAATACATTCCCAATCATCGCGCCATAAAAATCATCTCTACTATCATCGAGAATACGTTGAATAATTAATAACCACTCGAAAAATTAGCAAAGTCAAGCGCGACAAAGCTTCGAATATTTAACGAACCTTTAAAAGGGGTCGCATAAATTTTTCAGCGTAATTATTACCGGCCAATACATAAACATACCTGAAGAAATTCCACTCTCCCTCACTCGAAAAAAAAAGATTCCGAAGCTCGCGCATAAATTTTCGAAAAGGCTTTATGAAATTCCCGAACGAGGTAATTTGTCGGGTTTGCTACGGCCGCGGCGGCGGTGGTGGAAAGGGCGCGACAGCCAAAAAGCCAATAAAACTCGCGCGCTTCGTGCGACATCGATTGCGCACCCTCGTAATTCTTCTTTCGGCTGTGGGATAATAAGTCTACCCCCCCCCCTCTCCCACTCTTTTCTAAGAAAATTTAATAACCATTTTGTTATACGTGAATTCGAAAACCGTTGAGGGTACGAAATTGTTCTGTCATTGCTTGATTTGTTTTAAATTGTATTTTTTCGAGATGTGGGATTGTTGAAATACTGTTGATTATATTTTACTTTTTTTGCGAATGTAAAATTTAAATATGCATTTAAAAAAATTTTGTTCTCAAATTAAGAACATTTTTATTACCTCAAAATTTCTTATTATAACAATTTTAGTATTTAAAATTTTCTCTCTCTATTGAATATCGATGTTTAATTTCGTTACACCATTTCATTTAAAATTTAATTATCTTTCTTCAGATTATCTACTGATTAAATCATCTTTTCAAATATGCGATAAAGAATGACAAACCATAATGAAGAAAAAAAAACAGTCAATTTTTTACGAGTATCTACAATAATTAATCATCAGATATTGACGCGAATTTCTGAAATTGATATAAAAACGTGCATATATAACTCAAGATACGGTACTGGAATATTAACAATAGCAGAAAGAAACTCTCGACCCAGATAATTGAATCAGTAATTACGAAAAGTCAAAATAATTGAGAACAATTAAAACGACTACTTCGTTCGTTTAAATAATCGACGTCGATTAAATCCGATAACGTCTTAAATAAAATGATTCGATAAGAAAGAGACCTCCCCCCGAGCTCTTACAAAGGCATCATTTCAAATTTTATCGTCGCTACCCCTTACAAAATTTATAGGCAATTTCTCTTCTTAATTTTCATATAAGTTCGACGCTTGCACAAAGGAGCCTCAATATTGAAAGATTCCCCGTGCTTTTTTTTACACGGGGAATACTTGTCTTCTTATTCGTTAGTCGCATAGTTCCTTCTACCTTGTGGCTGAAGTTTGTCACTAAAGACGCTAAAGGTATAAGGGAATTGGAATTTTCTTCGGGAGAAAAGATAGTTGCTTTTCTCGTTCGATATATTGCCTCTCTCTCTCTCTCTCTCTCTCTCTCTCTCTCTCTCTCTCTCTCTTCGCAAAATGAAATTTTAATCGCACGTACGATAAAAAAGGAAAGAAAGTTACAAGACCGATCTGACGATAATAATTAATATCGCGATGTGTGCAGCGGCGCGGCGTCTCGTAGCTCAAAACTTTGCTAAATTAAAAACTTGTCCCATCGGAAAAAAAAAGAAGGAGAGGGAAGAAAAAGTGAAGTTGCCACGTGTACGCGCGATAAAGTCGTTCAATTTATAATTCGGCTCCCGATAGTTCATGCTTGGGAAGAAACTTTCGATAAACTCGTTTTTGAGCGACGGCTTATCCGTTGTAAACTCTCGTCGTCGTCGTCGTCGTCGTCGCGAGAGAGAGAGAGAGAGAGAGAGAGAGTCTTGTCGTCCCTATTTTAGAATCTGCATTTTCGCGTCAGGAAAATCTGCGACCCTGGCGTCTCTCATCGATCATTCGAAGAGTTCGCCTTTTATATATATATACACACAGCATGTGTGTGTGTGTGTGTGTGTGTGTGTGTGTGTGTATGTGTGTGCATTGAGACTCTCCTTTTCTTTCTAAGCGTACAACGTTCTGCACTTGGACTTTCAATAATGGAATTTGTGTGTGATTTTTACTGCAGTGTATATACATCCACACTTGGATGATTTTTATTAAATCATTACCAGAAAACCCTCTGATTCCTTTTTAAAATTATTCGACTGTTGATCGTTATTTTTTTCCATTAATTTTAAATACACGTATATTTCGACGAGATAACAATAAAAATACGAAAAGTAGGAAAGAAAAGCAAGCGTAATAAGCGAAGCGGTAAGGCGAAGGCAGAGTAAGAGATAACAAACGCGAAGCGACCTTTCGCCGAACACGAAGAGGGTAAAAGTAATGAAAAAGCGCAAGCTTTACAACTTTTCAGCTTCTCTTTAATTGCGCTTTAATTCAAACAGCTGTTTGCATTATGCAAAAATATGAGAGAGACCCACTTTCTCGAACTCTCGCGACAAGGAGAGATGTGAACAAGTCAGGGGAAGAAAAATTTCTTTGATGGGAGAGGGAAGGTAAGGTATAAGGGAAGAGAAACTGATGAAGACTCAAGTCTTGCGTGGGGAGAGGATCATTTAACGAATTAACAATTATAATCCACCATTTGAATTCGGCGCCTTGAGATTAGCATAAGCGATATTCACGGAAACTTTAGGGGGGAGAAGTATAATTTAGTGTCATTTCGTATAAGCGAGAAAGAGAGGGAGAGAGGAAAAAGATGGATCACTTGGAAAGAGAGAAGGAAAAAATATATTAAGAAAATATGCCTCATTTCGGGAAGGGGAACGTTTATAAATGAGAGGAAAATTGCCTCGTGTATTATTGTATTCTTGATATTGCGCTGTATGAGATCGCTAAAGTTTTAGAATGAAATTTTTTATATTTTCATGATATTACGGAATGACGAATGTTCTTTTTAACATTGTTACGTTTAGATTAATGAGCGAATGGATATTTTTTTTTAATGTAATTATTTGATATGTATTTTTGTATATCTAAAAATATTCCAAATAATTAACGAGGCGACATATACCGTGACGCTAATTAGAAATTGAACGATTCTGTAATTACAGCAACAGCCGATAATTAACTGGATTATTTTTATGCTGCGTCAGGTTATACAGCAATTAATTAGATATGGTTGATTAATTTGCGCGAGCGCTGTTTGTTGGAACAGTAGTTTATGACTGAGTTTAATTTTTGTAAATGTAAACACTTGGATAATTACGTTTTTTTTTATATTCACCACTCCATCTTATCAGAATACTGTGAAGCTCCAAAACTTTCACAACGCAGGGGGAAATGTGGTCACTACTTTATCCGAAGTTGGTAAGACCTCCTTTTGGTACTTTAGAAATTTTTTATGACATTTTGAGATTTCCGATCTTCAAATTCTTGTTATTGAGTCGTAATTATAATAATTTGAGTTATAGTAATAATAATTTAGAAAACTGAAAAGTTATAAATCAAAGAAAAGATATAAAAAATTGTACACTAATCCTTTTCATATTTTGCCTTGTAATTGAGTAACAAATTGTTTTAAAATATATATGTATGTGATTATGCCCCAAGCATTGGGAGTTTCAAATCATACATACACCTACTCTTTACGCTTATTCACATAGAGACATTCTAATTTTAAACACATTCTTGTAGTACATACATACAATAACTACCCAACTTAATAAACAAATACTCTAGCAAATCACATTTTGCACACCTACAGTTACAATACTTTTTCAAACAAAATTATAATGAATTAAAGAACTGACATTTTTTACCGCTTGTTCTGTTGACATATTTCAAATCAAAAATGTTTTGTTTCTCACTGATAAACATAAAATTAAATTGACTTTGTGCACTTGCGTACAATTGTGCATAATACGAAGTACAAAAAGAAATACAATAGAAAAGAATATTGACAAACAACATTCTTTTCAAATTTGTCAACAACTCCAAAATTCTGAAATGGTTTTGTAAGTAAATAAAAAGTTATAACCCTCTTGAATATAATTTCACCGACAAGAGGCGGAGACTTCGTTACACATCCTGTCCCATTGAAATTCGTTGATATTACTCCTTATAATCTCTCTTTTCCTGTCAATCATCATAATTTACTTCGTTTCTGCTGCTGTGATTCTAATAACCTCACCGGCATATAAACTTCGGCAGCTGGCAAGAAGTGTATAATGAACGTTTATCATTATTCATGTTCCAGTACTTTATTAAAGTGTAATTTATGCAAATTTATTATGTGGACAGATACCTCTCGATGTTTACACTGCGTCCGGTGCGCAAAAAATTGTAGTGGTAAACTAGAGTATCTTTCTCCCAGTGTAGCAGACAATACAAAGGCGGCCATGTTGGCGCGAACTGACCTTATCTGAAAATACGAATAATTTTTACGAGAGATCGTAATTATTTAGAAAAAATATGTAAAAAAGCAATTTATCCCGTTATTTTATTCAACGCGAAAGAAGTCGTAAAATAGCAGTAGTTCATCAAAGAAAAAAACTTTCGATTATTTATTTTGTGTATTCATTGATTTTACGAAAAATAGATCAGCCAATCAGAGAGCTCCGTTGATCGTCCGCATTCTGAAAATCAATACGGTTACTGACCGTCACGCAAGCATCAAAACGATTGAATATTATGTACTTTTACAAAGAGTTGAAGAATGTGTATCAAACAACAACAAAATTGTTTGTTTTATTAGCAAAGTTCAGCTCGTACTTTTCACACTTACGTTCAGCCCATAAATTGAGTGATTTATAATCGTGTAAACTCGACGAACTTGGAAAAGAAAAGAAAATTAATAATTTCATCGTTACAAAACAGTACGTAAATGAATAAAATAAAACGAGAAAAAGTGAAAAAAATGACGGTCACGTACGACATCTAACTCGTTGAGAAAAAAAAAGTAGAGTATCAAACGAAGAGGGCCTAGGGAAGCCGACGCTGCAGTGGCGGGCGCTCCGCTCTCATTACACTTTAGTGCGCTGATATTTTTTCCGCGACAAGTCGATTCTGCGCGAGGGGATTTGTTATTTGTTATGTTATGGAGTCGAGGCAAGCCAGCGCGAACGCGACAACTGAAAGTCCTTGAATAATCAGGAATTTTGGCGTAAGGCGATCTCGCCGAAGTGAACTTATTCGCGGGTGATCCGGCTTGATCCGGCTGTGCACTTTTCCTTAGTGGGAGCGCGAATAATGTGGGGGACGATTTGTGTAATGTAACCTCAAAATTTTGGCTGCTGTTAAGTCTCATTTTTTTGGAATTTCAAGTAAAGTGCTGAGGTTCTGGTGGATTTGGCGTGTATCTGCAGAGGCCCATGGGCATTTTACATTAACTTTTGGGTGTAGTTTGTGTGTAATTTGATTGATGCTGCTGGTGCATCGGTTGACAACTTTGACCAGCAAGCATCATGAGACTATGAGGACCAGGGTGTGAACTTTCAGTGGGAATATACAATGGAAGCTGATAGCAAGAGTGCAGTCGTTACTGAAACTGGCCAAGAGATCCATTCACTGGATGTAAAAAAATCTGGTGAAGCGGAACTCTTGAGTGATGGCCAGAATGAACTACAGGGGGCTGTGGTAAGGAAACTTCATATTTTATTCATTATTTGTACTTTTCACTTCTATTTATCAATAAAAAATTGATTTAAAATGGTTGAAAAGCTTAATTTACAAATAGATCTAGAGTTATGTTTGAATGAGTTTTAGTTGATATAGTTTACTAAAGTATTTCATATCTTTACAGATAATTTACGACAATGAGTCACAAGAAGGACAAGTAGTCAAATTAATCACAAATATCAAGTCTGAAGATAATGTTTCTGAACAAAGTCCTGATCCAGATAATGTCATTACGCTCCACGCATCTTCAAATGATTCCAAAGATGAAACAATTCAAGAGAACGTTGTTGCAGTACCAAGTCAGGTAAATTTTATGAATTATTCATAGTGCCAAAGAGAGCCAATAAGTATTAAAATGCAAATATTTAATACATGTCAATTAACTTCTCAGGAAACCATAAAGTCAGAAGTTGTATCCAAACCTGAAGAACATCGAGAGTCAGATCCGGATACAGATGACGATGAAACAATTGCTACTTTTGTCACATCCACGGGTCAACAGCTTGCATTGTATGCAGTAGAAGATTCAGATGATATATTTGCAGTAGCCTTATACGATGAATCCGGAGAGCCACCAACAAACTTCCATTTTCTTATGAAGTAAGTTGAAATCACAACTATAGATTTTTTAAATACTTGATTATTCAAGCAAAAGCTCATGCAATACATAATTTTCTACAGATCTGATGTCGAAAGGCTGATTGGAGAAGGTGCTGTGAAAACAGTAAAGAAGCCTTCTGTGCAAGCAAACAAGCAGGCAAAACCAGCCGAGAAGAAGGATGAAGAAATTAAGTTTGAAAGGGTGAGCCAGGCACCTGTACCCGTAGCTGTAGCTCAAGTTGAAAAGAAAGAAGACATATTAGAAAAAAGCTTAGCAGGTATCAAAACGGAAATCGTTGAGGTTCCAAAACCTCAGGAAAAAGTAAAAGAAGTCGTCAAGCTGCAAAAGAAAGAGTCACCGCACACAAAGATAATTAAAAAAAATCACAACGTCAACAGCAAAAATGTCGGTCCAGCAAAACAAATTGTTAATCAGACGAAACCAGTTGTCACACAAACAAAGCAAATTGTTACACAAGCAAAGCCCATCGCTACTCAAGCAAGGCCTATCGCTACTCAGGCAAGGCCTGTCTCTACTCAAGCAAGGCCTGTTGCTACTCAAGCAAAGCCTGTTGCTGCTCAAGCAAGGACTATAGTTGGTCAAACAAGACCACTTGCTATCCAAACGAAACAAGTTGTCACTCAAGCAAGGCACATCGTTACCCAGCCAAAGCAGGTGATGGCTCAACTAAGGCAAATTGTCACGCCGCAACGGCAAATCATCACACAACAAAGGCAAATTGTCGCTCAACCGAGAAAAATAATGGCTCAACCGAGACAAATGGTCACTCAACAAAGGCAAATCATCACTCAGGCGAAGCAGATGATGATTCCAGCAAGGCAATACATTAATCAAAACAAGCAGTACTTTCATCAGGCAAAGCCACAAATCATCTATCAAACAGCTAAGCCACAAGCACTACCAATCAGATCAGCCATCACACCACTGAAAAAACCTGTTATCAATCAGAAAGAGAAAATCACGTACGTTCTTCAGAATCAAGATGAATCCTACGTACTGGGTGAGTATTCAATTCAGTTCGTTGTATCGAATGAAAATTTATTTTCTCGAATGATTTACAGATCTGGACAGCGACGCGGAGATACTAGAACAATCGACAGTGCAATATATCCTCTGCGACGAGAATCCATCGGATTCCGAGTTAACATTCGACGAGTTGCAGGCGTCGATACAGAGTTTCAAAACTGGCAAACAACCAGCAGCACCACCACCACTAGCACCAACGACGTCGACAACGGCGACGATAACGCCGATGGCAATGACTACAGTCGAACTGCCAAAGACGGCGAAGAAAGAAACGCCGATAAAGAAATTCTCGCCGTCGATTCGCAGCACACCCAAGCCAGCAACGATACTAACTCCCAAGAAACAGCCAGCGACGCAGGTCTATCGTACGTACAAAAGCCCGAAGAAAGCACGAATGACGAACAATCTCCTGCAGGCGCATCGCAAAATCAAGCAAGAAGTGATGGATCCAGAGTACGGGGATTTCGACGACGGACACATGACCGACGACATGTCTCAGAGCCGACAGAATTCAACTCTCGACAGCTCGAGCGGCGTGAAAGCCAAACGCTGTCGAAAGCAGCAGTTGACTGTTGTCAATCGCGGCGACTCGGAGATCATAATCCAACCGGCGTCCGCTTACTCCGAGGAAGAAGACGAGCCCGTCGTGCAGAAACGTCGCGGTCGAAGAAAAAAGAAATCGACGCCCGATCCCGATTACAATCCACGTCAGCCGACCAAGAAGGGCAGACGATCGACTCGCCTCGTCGAGGTGATCGACATCGACGTCGACGAGTCCGAGCGATCCAACGTCATGGAAATCACGCTGGACGGGGGCAAGAAAGGCTCAAGCGACAAGGAGAACGACGTGATCAGCGTCGGCGACACCGACGAGGAAGACGACGACGACGACGGTGCACCGCGCAAGAAGAAGATACGCAAACCGATGATGCAGTGCAGCCACTGTATGCGCAACTTCCGCAAGCGTCGGGCACTCGAGAGGCACGTGCAAATATGCCCCAAGTCGCCGGCTTTTATGGAGAAGCTCGAGGAGAGGAAGAAACTCGGCGTCGACAAAAAGTTCAAGTGTAAGTCGTGCGACGAGTACTTTGACATCGCCGTCGCACTTGCCAGACATGTCAGAGTTGTTCACTCGCCGAGGAAACGTGGCAGGCCACCTAAAGGTTGGTCGAATAGAGACGACAAGTCCGAGACCGATGAGACGGACGAGAGTATGGATGAAAGCTCACCCGAGAGGGAAGTCGGGCCTAAGAGACGAGGGAGACCGCCGCGCAAGAGGAGCCCTTCCAAAGAAAAGGAAAAGAGGTGAGCTTTCGTTGTTAAATCGATGATGGAAAAATGATATTGAATTTTGATATATTTACTCACGATTGTATTTCTCTTTTAGCCCTGTGCCAGAAGTAGAATCAAAGCCAGAACCGAAGCCAGAAGCTCCAGCAGAGCGACAACCATCGTCGGAGCCTAAAAGACGTGGCCGACCACCAGGTAAAAGGAGCTTTTACGTGGAGAGATCCGTGACTCCAGAAGTAGAAGAGAACAAAGCCGCGAGCTCCGACGAGAAGAAGGTCGATTTGTCGACACCAGAGCCGCGAAAACGGGGACGACCTCCTAAGCGAAGCATATCGCAGGGAGAAGAGTCCGAAGACGTAGAAGAAAAAACGGAAGACAAGGCAGAAGAAGCTTCCGAGTCTTCAACGTTGCCCAAAAAACGTGGCAGACCGAAGAAGAAAAGTGTGTCGAAGGACGAGGAGACGGATAATGCCGATGGCGACGAGAAGATCGAAAGCTCCGCCGAAACTCCGTCGGTTGAACCGAAAAAACGCGGCCGACCTCCAAAGAGAACATTGTCCAAAGACGAGGAGCCGACAGACGACGCAAGGTCGACCGAGTCTGAGGATAAAGTCGAGGACGATGCGCCGAAGAAACAGAAACTCAGCGAAGAGGAGCCGGAGGAGAAGAAGAGCGACGAGCCACGAAGACGTGGACGACCTGGACGACCGCCGAAAGACAAATCTGCCGTGGTCAAGGAGGAGAAAATAGTCGAGAGCTCGGAGGCTGAAACCGAGACCGAAGAGCCACGAAAACGTGGCAGACCGTCGTCGTCCAAGTCACTGGACAACGAGGCGGCGAAGAAAATCAAAACTGAGGAGGTGGACGAGATGGAGGAAGTCGTGCTCAGTTCCAGTCAGACTGGCAAACTGAAGAAGCTCAATTGTTCGGAGTGCGGCAAGTGGTTTTCGAGCGTCACGGAACTCAATAAGCATCAACTTTCGCACAGGACCAAAAAGTCCGGTATGTTGGTTGTATAGTGATTTAGAATTGTACATTTCGAATGAAGATAGATCTTTTGTTGGTTAAGGATTATTGATATAACGATTGTTTTTTTTTTCTTTGCTGATTGAAAGATTGAAGTGATTAAAGTGCAGAATTTTTTCTTTTTTCAACGTTTGTTTCCTTTGATATCCTTGAACCCTGGGTGAATTTGCCATGAGCAATTTATTTAAAAATGAAAGTACATGAACACTTCAGTTACAGAATAACAAAGTTAAGTCTAAAAAGCATATTTCAAGAATGTAATAATTATTAATTCAATTGTATTACATTGATTACAGAGAATAGAATTAATTTTGAAAATATTTTAATTAAGATTCAAAAAATATTTTATTGTGATTCAAAATTGATAAATGATCAATTAAAAAAATCGGAGTAAAAATTTGTAAAGCCTGGTAGCATAATTATTCTAAAGCAAAAATAAATAAAAAATTTTTTCAATTTAGTTGATACTTAACATGTTTCTATATAGCCAAAAATTACTAGTATAATTATCAAAAAGTTTGACTGTAAAACATTAATTTTTTTAAATTCAATTAGTTTTGTATATCTCAATCTGTATAATCACCAAAATTTTAAAAATAAATCTACTAATCACTACATAATTCAGTCCACCAACATAAACCGTAAATTTAACGAAAAAAAAACACATAACAATTACCAATCAACTTGAAATTACAGCAATACTGGTGAATCGCTGCCCGGACTGCGGAGCTCTAGTGCCAATCAATTCGTTCCCGAAGCACATGGCAATGCAGCACGGCAAATCGGTGCCATCGACGTCGTCGGCAAAATCCGACGGACCAACGTCAACGATAACGACTCAAGTTCAATCGACCGAGAAAACTGTGAAAGTGGTACAGCGAAGCTTACGATCGTCAAACTAAAATGAAAAAAAGAAGAATAGTATTGGCGATGGCTTATCGATGAGTCGGCGTTTAATTTCTTCTTTTCTTTTCCTCGCGAATAGAGCAGTTGTGGTAGTTTTTTAGATTATAGCATTGTTTCCTTGATTTTATTTTTAATTTCGTTTTACTGGGAATACACATTATATATTTTATCGCCAATCATCGGTTTTGTTCTCATCAGCATGTTTTTTATTGTTGTACCTTCATTTCTTCGATTGACGAGACAATGTTGCGTTTTATTTTCAATTTTTCGACTTTACATGGGTTTTTCGGCAACTGCTCTCGCGATTCGTTGATCCGCCGACGTCAATTTGCCAATCGGCTGAACTTATTTGTTATTATTAGGAAGTGTTGTAATATTTCGATATTGTTAGTTACATTGACTGCATGGATCCTTTCGTGGGTAAAAAAATTATTGATTCAAATATAATATATTTCTACGACGAACTTTATCGAGTACGAATATTCATTGCGAATCGGTTACATTGCGATATATTCTAAGTGTGTTTTTGTATACGCTGATAAGATTGGAATTTCTTTCTTTTTCTCGTGCTAAATTGAAGAGAGTGCTTATTTTTATATTTGTAAAGTTTGAAGCTATTGGTACTATAATTTAATCGAGCATGAGTTGCTTAGTGTAACTATTATCTTTATAGCTTTGAAAAACTACCAATTGAAAGTGTCAATTAATCTGTAATACATATTTGTTTAAAAAAAAATTCAATTCATTGCTCTTATTACTCGAAGAAAAAAACATTATAATTTCGCGTACACGCTGTACAGTGAAAATTCGAGAGTGAATACTCAAAAAGAAAAACAATGTAAATTGAATAAGTTTATTCACATTGACAAACTCGACAACGAAGTCAATAATTTTACAAATATACAAATCAAGTCAGTTGGAGGCTGAAATTTATTGTACAGTCAATGAAACTAAATATTGTAGGAGACTGTTATACTGCGTTGAATATAAATGTATATGTGAGCAGTGTACTTGAATTATAACAAACAGCCTTTATCAAGGCTTTTAGGAGCTATAAAGATAAAATTGCACAAAAATAAAATTTCTGTCGGTCGATAAGCCACGTGAAGGAACGGGGAAAGAATTAAAAAAAAACTCTCCACGAGAGTTGACAAGAAAAACACTGTAAATACATATACAAATAACATATTTCAAACTGATGTTTTAGTATATCAGTAAACTTAGGCTATTTCAAAGTAACCCTCTCTGGACATAAATAGAAAAAAAAATTATTACGAAGTGTGTGGGTGGCAGTACGTATGCATATTATTACATGTAATAGCTCTCGCGTAATCATTACAAGCGTAGTTGTCAAGAAAAAAATTTAAAAAAAAATGATTAACAAACAAAAAAAAACGTTTTTAAGAGACTCGCGTTTACACTGTAAATGGTGCTCTTATTTTGATACAGCCTTATGTATATATTACAAATTCACAACAATAAGTGCGAAAAGAAGAATTATAAAAATCACCCACAATTAGACGAAAAAAATAAAGTGTAATAACGAGCAAAAAAAAAAGAGTTTCACAATTTTTTTTCTGTGATATACCCAAGGAAGTACCTTGAACAAGAATTTTTTTTTCTCGGTCTCTTCTCTAAACAAAAAAGAGACACTTGCACTCTCTCGCGGTCGTCTCTTTTTTATTGTTTGTCGAAAATTTCCTCACCTCGCACGCATTGTTGCTTGTTTGCGCTTTGCGATATGCGCGCTCGCGCGCCTACCTCCATATAAGGACAATGCACTGAGCATTTTTTTTTGTCTCTCTTGTTTTCTTTTAAAGTGCGAACGATTTGCACTTGCACTCAAAAATGATAATTCACAATCTCATTTTTTTTTAACAGAACTTGAATTTCACGATTTCGCATTATTTTCAAATTATATGTTTTACAATTGAAAAAAAATCATCCTCGATGGCGTCATAAAAATTCATCGCTTTCATTTGCATAATATTTAGTAAACATTAATTATTAAAAGACCTCTCCCAAAAGGAAAGAAAAAGAAATAAAACTGCTTGATAAGTGTATAATGACACTGGTGCTGTGAATCATCCACGTAAGAATGTCAATTTAGCCAGAAGCAAACAGCACGAAGGTTCACACACACGGACGGACAGACAGACATACCAGTCGCCGCAGAGGTAATAATTGGTCATAAAGTTCATCCCCGAAAAATTCGCTGATCCTCTCCTTTTGTTCGCGCTTCGACCGACTGACCCGCATACCTGTACTAATTGACCTGCGAGAAAAAGCAAGTTGAAGGTCAACAGACAAAAACACACACGACAAGCTGTTACTTCATTGATTGCTTTATTTACTTTTGCAGTGTGTGTAGTTAGTCTGCAGTTGCGTTAATGATTATAATAATAATAATTCTCGGCAAATGTATACATCGTCGCAAATAAATAATTCGATCGGCCTCGGCCTCAATTGCAATTATACATCTCTTTCACAAGATTTTTTTGATGTTTATATATTTACTATTTCCACGATGCGACAATGATGAGTTGAAAGAGGTATATAACATAGTTGTTTTGACTTGCGCAAAGAAGAAAAAAAAAATACGAGTAGATTTTTTTTTTACTTTTAACGGGTCGCTTAATTAATATGTTGGCTCTGAGAGATTTATCGTCGCATTGATTGTCCGCTGCTAATTAAGTCGTACGATTGATTGCATCGACACTGAATTCGCAGTAGTAACTAGACGTTTTAGTCAGACGCGCAAGTGGAAAACTCCAACTGTAAAATTTCAACGTAATCAGTATGACACGATCGATTCTCTAAAAATAGTCCAAACTAACTGGAAAATGAGTAACAAACTCGCAAAAAAAAAGAAAAGAAATTTACACGCGCACACGACGATGGAAAGTAAAGAATGGCGAAGCGCGATATTGAAATTAATAATGCGTGATACAGTCGTCGCGGAACAGTTACGCGAGCTAAATCACTATGTGTATTGAAACATATCGAGCGCTCATTATACGTGTATTCGTATATGAAAGCAACGGGACTATGAAGCTTATCGATTTTCATTCGTGATTGTTTTTTCCGAAGATATTTATTAGTCGATTTGACAGCTTCGGTTACGTGTATTATAATTGCCATTAAATTTTTCTATTACGTTCGAGTTCGATAAGATAATCAATTTTTTTTATATCCACGAAATCTTCAGTTCCTCTATAATGCAAGTCGCAGCCTCCCTCTCACTTACTAAGAAAAAGCGAGAGGAGAAGTTCTCTCTTACTCGCACGTGCCGCCGATTCTTGGCGCGAGGTGCTGCCATCTCGATTAACTCGCGAACTTTATACCTCAAACGTTTACAGCCGGTGAAACCGAGGCAAGCGAGTCAGTCGCTCGCGGACGCTCGAGCCAGATAGAAACTTTCGCGGACGCATATACGTGAAAAACTTTCCTTTTTTTTTCTTCAATCGAACAGATTTTTCCCTCGTGTGGTTGAAGCTTCTTTACGGGAAGAAAATTATATAAACACACGTGCTTCGTTTACAGTTTGAATTTTTTTTTCTTTTCTTCGAAAAAAAAAAACAGTGCGAGACAGAACAAAAAAAAAAAGAAAAATAAATTTAATTGTGAAACAATGGTCGACGACACTTAACACCTACGACAATGACGAACGTCAACAGGATCAGGGTGGTCGTCCTCGGCGGACCAAGAGTCGGCAAATCAGGTTCGTGTCATCTCTCTTTCTCTCTCTCTCTCTCTCTCTTTCTCAATGGTCTTTTCTCTCTTTGGCATTGTTGTGCGGAACCAGACTCTACGAGTGAGAGACTCTCGAGACACTCTCGTCGTGAGTGTGCATGTGTGTGATAATGCTAGATTTTTTTTCGTCTCTATATATAATTTGACATTGGCAGAGAACGAAATTTTTGGAAAATTTTTGGATCAGCGAGTTTAATTTTTTTTTGTAAAAACATTCTTTCTCTTGTGAAAGTCGACACCCACCGCCAGCCGTCAATCAGAATCAAAATAAAAAAGAGAGACAAAAGTGCATGCACGAATTCCAGTGAAATCATGACTTATCACTCTCGTACACTTCGCGTGTCAATCGAGCGTACTCCGTGATCGTTGTCACATATACTGCAAATCTTTTGTTTGAATGTCTTTTGTTTTTTTTTGTTATCGAAAAAAAACATTTTCGTCTTTCTCTCTTTCTCACGCACACACGCGACTAATTAAGAAAAAGATATACGTGATTAATAGGAAAAGTGGACTTTATCATCGAAAGCCAAGTTTGAACTTCCTGCATTTAATAAAATGTTAAAACGCGATTTTCACTTCTGTCGCGCGAATATAACATTTCTTTTTTTTTTATGAAATTGACACTTGGAATTATCGGAGATAAAGAAAAAGTATACACGTACTTTTTCCTTATTACAATGTTTACTTTTTTCGAAGGCACGATCTTAGGCAAGTTTCGCACTATTTCGCGCCGTACAGTTGCATAATTGTGAAATATGCATGGAGTTGCATTTCGTAACACGATGATGGTGATGGTTTTTTTTTTTCGTTTAATTTATCGGTTATATACGGATTTTTTATTTTCGCGCGCAAACATCGATTGGAAATTTACGATCGATAAGAAAAAAAAACACAATTCGTTTCTCAGCTGTAATAAAGTAAAAAAATAGCGAAAAATCTCCTCTCTCGTAACAAATTAATACCTTTGGAATAATTAAAAGTCACTTGAAAACACTTAATTAATAAATCAAGTTCTCGCCACTCATGTAATATTCAGTAGGCCCGAGGAACGTATCAATCGAAGAAGAAGAAAAAAAAGCTCAACAACTGTATAACATTTGCTTATGAATATTCACACGATATGCAAATCCAGCAAAAAAAAAATTACGTGCGAAGACGAAAAGAAAGAAAAAAGTGAAAATACAGTCGCGCGTCCCTTTTTGCACGTGACTTTCTAAAAATTGACCGTTGCAACGGATGAACCACCGTGCAATGAGGCTTCTCTCTGTTATAAAACTCTCGTCGCGAGATGAAAAAAAAAAAGAAAAAAAAATCGTGCAGCGAGCGAAAATTACCGTGTTATTTTAAAATTAGGAAGGGAATTTCGTATATATAGAATAGATTTTTTTCGTTCGTGGAAAAGAATTTTTTTTTTCAACATCCGCAGACGGCAACAACCCATTGGCGACCTTGTTTATAATCAATCAGAGAGAGAAAGAGCGAGAGAGACGCCTAACGAGCGCGACGCATTCCTCACAGGCAAGAAAAGGGCCCAGTATAGGTAGTTTTATAAAGGAGAAGAAAAAAAAAAGAAGAAACGAGGAAAAAGAAACGAACTCTTTACTTGCAAGCGCGGCTTCTTCGGCTCTCGAGAGATAGCGCCTTAAACGGTAGCCAACGCTCGCGCGTTTCAGAGTTTAGTTTCATTCAAAGATCAGCGCGCGAGACGCGAAGCGTGAGAAAAGGGCTTTTTTTTCATTAGACGATTTTTTTTATTTGAAAAGGATTTATAAAAAAAAGAAGCTTTATCGATAATCAATAATATTTCACGGGTAATAAACGATTACAAATTGACAATACATTCGAGATAAGAGTAACAATAAAAGATTATGAGCGTCCACTTGAGATTATTTCGTATTAAGAGCGAGAGAAAGAAAAAAAAATTGATTTACGACAAATATATAGGAGGGCGCCAAAGATTAGCGCCGCTATTATATCGAATTATAAGATACTTTATCGCTCGTAAACATCGACGTCTAGACTCTATTAACGCGCGCGCGCAGTTTCGGACCACACGACGACATTAATCTGCATTCGAGGGAGGTGTCGATAAAAAAAATACATGTCACCTCGTAAATTCATTTCGCTCTGATTTATGTGCGGGGAATCTTTTTTTGGTGATGTAATGCATTTTATTTCGCGCAAGGGATTAAAGACTTTTTTTGGATTTTTGGGGAAATTAATCGAATGACGTACTTTTCGAAATTTTTATTATCTTTAGCCGAATGACGCCCGTGTGTATGTGTAGGGGAAAAAAATTATTGCGATGTGGGTATTTTCCCAAATTGTTACAAGTGTACGTGACAAATTACTTTCCGAAATAAAAATACATTTATACTTCCTTCTAGTAACTATTTACTCACCGCTATTAAATAAACCAATCTAACAAAACTGCAATCTCAATTTAAAAAATTAAAAATTTTCATAATCGCAAAAAGAAAAGAAATTCAACAATACGCGAGAAAAAAAAAGAAAGAAGTGAACCAAAGAATCTTTCCAGACTGCACAGACACGCGACGATATTTATAACACGCGAGGCAAAGAATCGAAAAATAAAGCTCTCTCTCTCTCCTTTGAAAATAGATTCTTTTTATACACCTCTCTCACTCGTTTTTCAAAAAAAGTTATATACTTCTAGCCAATATAGTACATTTTTTTTACAAAATACACGATTCTCTCTATGTACTGTTTGTTTTTTTTACGACCATTAAATTAGCATACCAAAGTTGTAACTTAAACGAATATTAATCATTACATACAAGATGCCGATCTCGAAAAGATAAAAAACGTCATGGTGGTCGACACACACATACACCTGTCTACCATATTAAACGATATCCCACAATGGCACGACAAATTTCGTTCTTGTGTATGTGGCTCTTTGATAAAAATCCCCGGAGTGTCATTTTTTATTGGCCGCTCGCGCGCGTCTTGTGTTAACGTATGTTTTATGTACAGCTTGCAGCTGCACACTGGACAGAAGTCATTTATAGTATTTTTTTTTTTCAGTGTTGTATCTCATCTTCAAATTCATTTTCCTTTAGGTTTTGGTATTCGAAATTCAATTTATTGTTGATAAAGGGATACCCCAAGATGATTATCTTCGGGAAATGTTATAATACTTTGAAAATATAAGTTCACGGACTACAGAATGGTATTCGTTCATTTTATCCAGTGCAGATATAAGTTTGACCATGAAATCATTCTAGAACTTATAATAAATCCGAGATTTAATGCAATTTAAACAGATCATATTTTTATTAATGTGCCGCAAAACTGTAACATCGCAGTATGTTCGAAAAGTTAATCATAAGTCGCGATGAAAATTTATGATCAACTTAGAAGTTTAACATAAATTGCAATAAAAATTTACAATTAACTTTTCCAACAGTCTCACGAAAAATTAATTAAAACAAGATCCAACTAATAAATTGCGTTAAATTCTAAATCAAAATCAAGTTCATCGACACTGCACTCGACATTCTCTCACTCTCTCTCTCTAAAAAAATAAAAACTGCCACTCGCGGCAATAATTAATAGTCGTCGCGCCTAAAGGCGCATAACTTACGTAAGCGTAAAATTTCGCGAATTTCTCGGTCTCGCGCGCGCGTGGCGTCCTTGCATTGAACTCATGCCACGGCGCGCGCGCGCGCTCTCACTCTATACTCTCTCGAAAGGCAATAATAATAGCCCATTGACGTCCATAACGTAGCCGAGAGACACAAACACAATGTGCGCGTGTGCAACTAATAAATTTCTCGGGATAAAACCATCAAAACGCGTGTTTTTTTTTCTTCTTCATTCTCTTCTCAAGTTTTGCTGCAGCAAATTCCGCAACGATCGCGAATCAAAAGAAAGAAGGGCGAAAGAGTGAAGCGAACTATCGATCGCGCGAAAACACGGATTTCTCGCATACTTTTCCGCTTGCTGCTGCTGCTGCTGGCGAATGCTGCAGAGGAGGCGTGGATCTATAAGAGAGAACCGGTACGAACAATCGCGCTCGACGCATCGAAAGTGAACGCTTGCCCATGAGCGATTGAACTCTTATATATATAGTTAAAATGCTTCTGCTTAGCTAATTTTTTTTTTAAAGGTGTGATAAGATTTTTTTTTTTTGCTGTTCATGAAAAAGAACCACGTTATCACTCACAGAGAAGGTTACAATCGACGACAAACTCACTTCCTTATCTCAACCTTGACCTCAGACAATGAAAGAAAAAGAAAAAGAATTTATTTTTTTAATTGAGACACACGATATCCTACAATAATTACACGATCGTTTAACACCTCGTTCGCGTGCACGTGGCCTTCGTCGTTTTATTGAATTATAGCGCATAAGGAGTGAGAAAGAGAGAGTAAGAGTTCGACGTGCCCTATCCAAGGTTACATCTTCTTCTTTTTCATTTTTCGGTCAGACACATATACTTTATTGTACACACGCTTGCGGAGAAAGGATATATATATGTATGATGAAAAATTTATGAAAGTGTGTATCTCTCGTATTTTTTTTTTTTTTGCAAATACACGAAAGTTCATTCTTTTGTCAATTACGTAACGCCTGGTATATGTATACAATTACACTTTAGATAGTAAAAAAAATGCATATATATACAGGAGAATGAGAAAGGCTTATAAGAGTAAACGTTATGAATTTATGATCGTTCGTTAAGCTACCCTCTAGGGGCCATATAGCGACGTGTGGCGTGAACTCTATAATTCAAAACCACATAGGCCTCGCGGTATTGATATTCGCGAGAGTAGTTCTTTTTTTTCTCTCTTTCTCGTGATGATTTATTATATCGTTTGTAACTATTCGAAAAGCCCCGCGGATATAAATTCCGAGAGGAATGCGATATAATTACCGTTTATTATTTTTTTTTTTTTTTTTCGATAAAAGTAAGATTTTTTTAAAAGAAAGTTTCGAGTATTATACGGTAAATTTCTCCATTTCCATGTCAAAAATTCTCATCTTTCAATTTATACATACACGCGGCAAGGCAACTCCATCAACACTCGCCAGTAGAGAGAAAAAAAAATATTAAGCCGTCAACACATCCCGGCAAGACGCCGAGATTTTACCGTAATAATTAAGGAAAAGCAACGTGGTGCGAGAGCGAGCGAGTGATGATGCACGTGCCTCTAAGCCTAATTAACATCTCAATCACTCACTTCGCCGCGCGAGAGATGCAATAATTAAATTCTTTAAAGGCGGAAATTGATTTTCTCTCTCCCGCGCACGACCGCGTTGCGACCACGTGAAAGTGCTTGTATATGAATTTTTTTTTTATGTATATACGTTTATCTAATTAAGGTCATTTTTATCCTTACAAAGTTGTTGAGTTTTCTAGTATATTAAAATGCAGGATATTGCGAGTTGCGTTTGGGGGGAAAAAATATTCGAACGAGAAGGGTAAATTTGTCAATGGAATTTTAAGCTTCACGAGTATTTTCATATACATATTGATCGCATAAATTGTATCCATGATATACTTTTCGAGAATTGCGTTTGCGTAATCGTTGGAAAATATCTGCACGAGGGATTTGGACTCTTATCTTATTATTGCTCGTAAATTTTATACGATTATAACTCTTGCTTCGGTGTGTTACATTGAATTAAAGTTTTATTTTTCTTATTTTTAAACAATTTCACAATTTAAGCTTCGAAAGTAGCGAATTAAATTAGAATGTGTAAATTACAATTTTAGATTTCAAATTCAAATTAACAAATCGTAACGATAATCGAAGATTGCAATAATAATTAATAATCTCATTAAAAAGTATATTTTATCAAAATTTCAAACCCTAAAATCTCAAAAAAAGAATCGAATACCTCACCTACAAAAGCCAATTAGCACTCATCCTCGTGAAAGTCAAAGTTCCGGTATATACACATACATACACACACGACCAAAGTGAAAAAGCAAAAAAAAAAACGTTCAATGCCGTAATTAGTTTATCGACGTAAAGAAGCGAATGAGAGAGAGAGAGAGAGAGAGAGAGAGATGTGTCAACAGTCTCTCTTGGAAAGTGTCGCGGCTTTATAACCTCGATATTTGCCGGAATTCCATGCAAATTTTATATATATTCCACGGCGCCAAACGCAAAATCGAGATCATCCAATACATAAACAAATTTTTCTTCGTTTAAAAAATTTCACTCTTTTACTTTCGAAAGAGCGTTCGCACAATAGTCGAAGAAAAAAAATAATCACGATCGCGATCACGCGCCGCGTTGCATTGCACACACACACGTGCGCAGGAAGTGCGTTTTGTGTGTTGTTTACCGTTAAACGAACCTGATTCACGCGTAATACAATCAGCCCAGCGCGAATGAATGATTCTTCATTCGAAAAAAAAAAGAGACTTTTATAAATATATACTTTGTTTCAGTGTCTTTTGTTTAGTCGAGCAGCACGTGATAATACACAGGAAATATGACAGACGTTTTTGCAGTGTATCATCTTCTTTATCTCATTGATAATTTTTTTTAATTTCATAACAGTAGCTTAAACCTAACTGCAAATATAATTAAATTATCGAATTAAAATCTCAGACTCGAATGTAATTGTGTGATTCATATTGCCATGTAGTATTACGTCGTGAAAGTTTTCTCGTATTGCACGGCGGATGATTTGTTTTGCGCGATTGAAATCGCCTCTACCACCATTAAATGAATTCGTCTAATTGAGTTTTGCTTGCTTTCAATAGATGGCTAATCGTTTACGACGCGAATGTGTCTGTTATTATAATTCGACGTCTGAATTGTATACATATATTATGTATAGACGAGTGATTTTATAGGCGCGTTAAATTCATGAATTTATTATTGATCGTTTAATACCTTTCTTTTTGAAGCTTCTGGCTCAAAAATATATTACAATGTTCACCGTGCTAATTAATATATAATCTCGTATATGATTCTTCATACATTACGAATAATATATTTTAAAAAAAATCTAACTCTCTAACTCATCTCACGACACATATCAAGCCATCATAATTTTCTCTCTCTCTCCAAAAGAAAAAAAAATCGCGTATGTACTTTATTAGGTCGCACGTGCTGCGTTGGTATAACTTTCACCGATAACGCTTCGCGTCGTATACATACACACAGAGGAAAATTCGAAGCAACAGGTGCCTTCTAAAAAAAAAAGTTCTATTCGCGCAGCACACGTGTACGCGTTTGTGTGTGCGTGTGTTTTAATATATAAAATTGGGGTCAGCGACTCCTTTATACACACACACACAAGCCAATAATTTTTCCGGAGCTTTACCCTTATCCGAAAATACTTTTCAGCCTAGTTTTATTCGTATAATGAACTTTCGTTTTGACATTTTTTTTTCAGTGTGTGTGTCTTTCGTGACTTTGTTTTACGCGATAAGACTTGCATTGAATGGCGATGTTTTTGAATGGATTTGCAACGAGTTTTTTTTACGACAACTCTCTCTGATTGAAGAATCGTGAAGCTCAAATAATAATAATAATAATAATCTTCAATAACCATCTTTATTTTTGTGTTCCAGCTGTGGTGGTGCGATACTTAACGCGTCGCTATATCGGCGAGTACAGCTCAACCAGCGGTAAGTTACAATAAAAAAAAAAGAAATTTTTCCATCCCTCCGAAAAAAAAAAATTCACTAATCTAACTTTTCTCATCTCTCAAAGTATCTCGCATGCGTGCACATATAATATTAAGCTCGAGCCTTTAATACGCGCGTTAATACATCCATTAGTCCGCGTTTTCCGCTCATTACACGCGAGAAGGGAAGAAGAAGGGGAGAGAGACGACGCGCTATGGGTGCCGTACATTCCATTGCTCTCGAGATAAAGTCTGACCTTCGCGCTTCGTGCACTGCATGGCAAAAAGTGACGGGGCGGTAATTGACTCCTATATACCTCCCCTCTTCCCCTTTTCATGCGTGTAGTCCTTTTATGCAAGCTGCGCAAAGTGATGGATGCTAGAATGCACACGTGCGCGCGCGTGTGCGAGGGATTATCGCTGAAGTGTCTTCTTTTTTTTTTAGAGTGGAGCTATTAGTTGTCTATAGGGCAGATGCGTTTTTTTTGATGTTTTTTTTGGGAGGGAGAGGATTTGATTTGGTATTTATAGACGAGGGGTTTTTTTTTGAGGGGAGAGGATACTTTACTGGCCTACTTTAGTAGTTTTATACATAAGCAAGTTATTGGGAAGGTTTTGTAAAGGTTTTGTGAAAATGATTCTGCATTAACGTTGGTGAATTCGACGTAATTTACGAGAGATATGGAAATAAAGTTTTTCATCTATCAAGTTTTGTGTATTAAATGTGACGACTAAACAACTTTTATTTTCTTATTTTGCATAAACTTTGACAAATATCATACATCTTATAAAACTCCAAATTAAAAATTTTCCATTTCTCAAATTTCCATCAATCTATAGATTACCTTTACATAAAGTTTGACAAATGAAAATATTTTTTCCTTATCATTTGTAAAGTCTGACAAATTCTTCAACATTCATGGAGAATCTTTGCTGTTCGTGTAATTTTTCGTCAGAATTATAATCAGAGAACGCAATTAAAACTTGCCTTCTTGCATCCTCACCTAACAGCCTAATCGTAGCATTGCCACACACATCAAAACGCTAATTTACCCGTTACACAATATTACTCGCGAAGCTTGCGGTAAGTCGAAACCAACTACTCAGTCGCATGCCGGAAAATTATAAAAAAAAAAGAAATTCTTTTTTGGCCCTTATTCAATGAAAAAAATACGTGCTCGTTCATTAGTGAACAAATTGAGAGATTGAGAGTGTGCGAACAACCGCGAAATCGGAGAACTTTAGGTGTCTATTTTCGACATGATAATCCGCGAATTTAGGACAAAATCGTAAAAAAAAAATAGCGAATTCTATTATTTCTCATAGACACTAAAAATAAACAGCTCGTTAAAACTATTTTTTTTTCTCATCCTGGTCGCATGCTAAAAATATAAACAAAAGAAGCATCCTCTCGAACTTTCACCTCTTCGAAACATAACATCCGCGTGACTACTATATAACCCCCTCGAGGGCAAAAAAAAGGGGGGGGGGGGAGAAGAGAGGGCAGCGTGAGTTGCATTATATCCTTCGTGAAAATACATTATTCATTATTGTATACTATAAGCTTCGAAAAATCATGTGTTGTCCCACACCTAATATAATATCGCAGTACGAGAGAGAGAGAGACGCTCTCGTCTGAAATTAGAAGCACGAGTAGTATAGTAGTAGCAGTAGTAGAGAAGAAACTTGGTCGCATTCCTTTGGCTGGCAATAAAACAGTGAGGAAAATGCTTCGTATACGTCATCGTTGTGGCGGCGCGCCATAATATCGTGCGCTTTCGATGCATGTATATTATATATACACTTTGAATGATTTATCGTTTTCTTTGCAATTGTCGAATGTATAAAAAAAATGAAGAGACGTGACATTCCACGACGCGAGAATTCCTTGAAAACGAAAATGTTGAGCATCAATCTGTTAATTACCCGCAGCTTTTGAAAACACCTGGCTTCGGTGGCGAATGAAAGAAAGAAAGAAAAAAAAAGAAAGAAACGAAAGATATATCCTCGGGAAAAGACCGGTAGTCGGAGCGGCGTATGTATGCAAAATAATCAAGTTTTAAAGATCCAGTTTTACGCCTCGAGCGTGGCGAAACTTTCGTAAACAAACGTCGTCGTCGTCGTCTCTCGTTTTCAGAAAATTTTGCGTGTCTATATACAATAACGAAAGAGTTACGAGTTTTTTTAACACGTGTCGTACGAAACCTTCGAAATTTCATTTTTTTTTTTTAAATTCTGGGAATTTTTCGAGTTGAATGATAGATCGATGGCAAATTGGTTTGAATCATCGATCAAAAATTTGAACTCGGTGTAAAACTCATAAATCGTACGTACATATAAATCACTTTAGACTTTCGCGCAAAATCAATTTTTTTTCATTCTTCAAACCAAAGCCCCGTGTATACTTTCACTGTCAACTTTTGCAATTCGCAAATTACACCTAGTCCAAACACTTGATACTCGGGTGCAAAATAGATTTCGATCAATCAATCAATCCTCTTCGGAAGTGCTATTTCACTCTCTCTTTGGCTGCAGCACACATTGAACTTGAAACCCACTTGTTGAAGAAAAAAATTACCCTTTTCGTTTGTAGAAAGTCATTTCTTTTACGATGACTGATTCTAATTGGATTTAAGAATGAAGTTATTGATAATAAATTAACGAGCATATCTCCGCGTAAATGACTTTCTAAATGACTTCGATATTACTTGTAATGAGCTTAAAATATATAAACACGTATACAGACTGCCGGGGAAAAAAAATAACGCGCGAACTTTCCTCATAATCATTTTCACTTACTTAATTTACTCGTGATAAAGTACGCGTGTGTGTGTATACACGTTTAATTATCCGTTAAAATAGACTTTATCTATATCTCAATTTTTTTTCCTTCCTCGCGGGTGAAATTTTCACAATTACGTCACATGCGCGTGAAGAAAAAAAAAGAATCTTGCATCACGTCGTTAATACAGAAGATATGTGGGTCCAATTCGCGTGTCGTCGTAACATTAGCGAGCTAATGAATTTTTTTTTTCTCTTCTTCGAGGTGGATTAATTTATGATTTTCGTGCATGCGCGTACACACAGATTGCGCGAAAACGATGTTTGCAGGCTGATTTATTATCGAGCGCGACGTCATAATATTTCCCCTTCTCTATATTTAAAAGCATGAGCTGAATTCGTTTTTAGATGCTGGACGCAAACAATTTATTTTTTTTTCCTTCGATGTTGAAAAACTTGTATGCGTATTGCCAAAAACGATAATTACATCACAGTGTACAAACGTGATTCATATATAATGCAAATTGCTTCATACAGCGAAAAAAATTCATACCATTTTGGCGTAAAAATAAACAACACCAACCTTGTAAAAAAAATGTCGATGATACATCAACTCGGTACTTCCCGATAATTCATTAAATCGGCGCAAAAGCTCGGTAAAATCAACGCGAATTCCTCGATTTTTTTTCTCTCTCTTTCTTTTCGTTCAAACTTGAAATTGATAAATTACGACGCTGCAATCGGCGCCTCATTTCCTTCGAATAATCCCGTTACGCCAAAACACGATATCGAAATCACCGAGCCAAGGTCGGAAACCTGCACACACACCGCGATCGCCAAAAAAGGGTCGGTTTGGCGCCGCCCGCGAATTTATTTTATAACAAAGTATTAACCTTATTTCGCTCGCTTATAATACTCTCCATTTGATTTCCGAGAAAATTTTGTGTTTCGAATATCAAAAATCGTTTCGCGTTTAATAACGCGATCGCATGGCAAAAATGATATACTTCTCCTGACGGTGTATCTTTTAGTGTAACTGTATAAGTCGATTTCTTTTTTTCGACGAGAAGCCATGTTGTTGCGTAATGATTTTTCGCGGTCACGATCTTCATCTTCATCATCATCATCGTCGTCGTCGTGAGTTTCGTGATAATTATTCTCTAAAATGATCGATGCGCGCAAAAGAAGGAAGTGAAATTCGTATGAATGTTTTTTTTTTCGATCGTATACTTTCTTTCGAAGCGTACACGTAGGTTCGAAGAAAATCGATTCGTTTCGAAATTTTCAGTTTTGTAAATAAAATTTTTTCTCTTTCACGGAAGTTCAGGTCATTAATCCGCGATTTTTTTTTTTTTTTTTTGAACGTTCAATCTTACAAACGGGAGCACGACTACCAAACTTATGTCACTCACATATATGACAAAAGGTTACACGCTGCGAGAAATTGAGTCACGAGAATATATATATGCATGCATATACATACACGCGGACTCCCCCATAAAAGTCGAACGCGCAGGTATAATAAAAGTCAAGTTATATAGACACATCGTGTCTTCCGTATTATTAACAAAAGTGTATATGTGACGCAATACTATTTTTTTTTTTCTTCTTTCTCGTTGCAGATTTTCTCTACCGTCATAGCGTGACCATCGACAACGTCACAACCGAGGTCGAAATCCTCGATACGTCCAGGTGCGAGGTGAGTTCTCTTGTCTGTGTTTTTTTTATATTTATTATTATTGTTTATTTCCGCGAGTGTTGTCTGCTAAAAAATATGCGGAAGTTTGAACGCGTTGTTGAGTTATTTATTTGGTCGATCGACTTATATATGCTTTTACTCACGTCTCGTACGTATATACGTGTTGATTTATATTGGATAACTAATTGCCATATGTTGCGTTACATATATATTTTTACTCTATTGTCGCGCGTGAAAGCAAGCTCACGCCACTCCATTTACAATCCCACACGAAAAAAAAGAAAAAGAAAAAAGAAAAATTCAGCTAATCTCACTTTGGTCAAACGTCTATATATCCGAAAGATCTCAAGTGTCAATCAAGAAAGTTTTTTGCACACCGCATGTATGTACAACCAAAACCACCGATATTGCAATGGGGACGCTTTGCGGCCGAAACGGGAAATACACGTGTGTGTATGTGTATATTTGTGACGCAACCATCACCGCGGCGTCGAGCTTTTAAACTGCGGTTGCGCAATTTCTGGGTTATTGGAAAATTGACACGCGCGCGCTCGCGATTATCGGTTGGACTATGTATATATCGAGGTATATATCTATAGAGTATGTGTACACACTTTGTGATTTATTGTTTCGCGTGATGAATTATATGGCGCCAAGTGTTTTTTTTTTCGTTTTCTTTGGGTTTGTAGATACCGTTAACAGCAGATATTTTCCGTTCTTCAGTTTCTATACACTGAAAAAAAATCTTCTTGGTACAAGAGGATTCCTCTTGTTATAAGAAGATTTTCCACTTAATATAGCTGCAAAATTATTCCCTTTTGTAGCGAGAGGATCCTTTTGGTGCCCAAGACGAAATATTATTGATGCAAGAGGAATCCTCTCGGGAATCCTCTTGTTGCAACACTAAAATATTCTTGTTACAAAAGAAAACTTTTTGTATCAAAAGGATTGTTTCAAAATTAAATTCCTCTTGATACAAGAAGCCTGTTTTTTCAGTGTACTTATTAGGAAAAAAAATTTTTTTCTTGAAATTACACTGAAAAAACAGGCGTTTTGTAACAAGAGGAATATAATTTTAAATAAAATCATTTTGTTACAAAATTATTCCTCTTGAAACAAGTCTAATTTCCTCTTCCGACAAAAGGATTCCTCTTGTATCAAGAATATTTCCTCTTGTACCAAAAAGAATCCTCTTGTTAGATAAAGAATAATTTTGCAGCTATATATATTGAGATGCAAATCCTCTTATATCAAGAGGAATCTTTTTGATATAAGAGGATTTTGTTTCAGTGTACTGCATATTTAAATGAATTTTGTCTTAGTAAAAATTCAACTTTCCAAATAAAAACCACCTGTTTCGCGCTTACTACAGCTCGAAGTTTATCAGTCTGCTTGCGCGTCGGGGATGAATGAAAAGGCATCGGCAACGGTCGTCGACCTTACGTAAGCGACGCGGGGCCGTCTTGTGCATTATAACACCTACAACGTGTCCTGTAAACGCAGACATTCCGGTTCCCCAACTGCATCTGTGTCTGTGTGTGGAGGGGCACGCGCCATCACAAACTAATTGCCGCTGTTTTGTTACCCGCGCGGGTGGAACCCTAATTTTTTTTTTTTTTTTTTTTTTTTTAGCGAACGTGAGATTGCCATTTGTTTCGGGCGGACGGTATATAGAGGTAACGGGAGATTTCTTTTTTGTTCGTTCGTTTCGGGTCCGAGAGGAGATAAGATTGTGGAGGAGGTTTTGTGGTGAATGATAAATGAATTTTTTCCGTGGTTTTTTTTTTGTTTGTCTTGAGATAATATTTTCTCACTGTCCGAAAAAAGAAAAAAAGAAATTCAGCGAGACGTAACGTGATATATATGTATATATCAATCGCGACCACCGCAGAGTAATACAAAGAAAAATCCATATACTCTCGTTATTTTCGCACATACTCACACGTGAAAAACTCGTTGTTGCAGCACACAGAAGCTAGATTGTAAATTAATACTCGCGATTTTTCGATTTCTTCCACATACACACACACACACACACACACACACACACACACACACACACACACGCCATCAAAACCTCAAAATGGTAATTCGAGAATTCGAAATATCCGCGCAAAAAACACCCCGCAATTTCGAAAAATAAGTATACTATACGAGCAAAAACTCGTTTCTTCGGGAGGCCCCGATTATAATCGTTCGAAAGTTGTATCAACGTAATAATTATTTGTCGTTCGCGTAGACCTTGACCGTGACGACGATGTCTTCTCGTATTATATATACTACATTTGCATTTCATCGAATCTTCGCGACGTGCCTTTGGCTTTGAAGGGCACGCAATATACACACATTTTTCTTCAATCGAAAACCGCAAAGAGAAAGAGAGAGAAGGATAAGTGCAATACACAACCCAACATTCGTAATTTCATCGCGAACGAAAAATATTTTCTGTGTGTACGTGTGTAAACCAAACAAAGTATGTAACATGATTTTTTTTTTCACGTAAAAATTTTCATTATTTATAAACCCTTTTCGCGACAAACGTCGTGATAGTAATTGGCAAACGCACGTTGCTATACGAAGGAGAAGAAGAAAAAAAAAGGAAACGCAATTCTTCCATAAAACAAGAGTTTGTAATATATTCCAGCAAGGAATAATCATGTGAGTGTGTGTGTGTGTCTCCCTTCCTATTTCGTATGACGGCAGTCGCGCGCGTACGAGCGCACTTACACGCGTTTTCTCGGTGTGTGCCGGCCGGCGAAAAACCAGTTGTAAGCCGAGATAGCTAGTGCAGGTTGTTTTATTCTCGTAGCAGCACGCCATTGTTTTTTGTTCTCTCTCTCTTGCGAAGTCTCTTTCTCTTTCTTCTCATGCCGCTGCGATTTTCGGCTCTCTCTCTCTCTCTCTGCCATTATGAGAATTGCCTCTCTCTTCTTCTTCTTTTTTTCGACAGCTGTGTGTGGAGATGTGGATTTTGACCCTGAAATCGAGATCCAAAGTATATTATTTCTCTCTCTTGTTAACGATGAGAACTTTGCTTTAACTTCTTTTTCGGGAATAGATTTGAGAACAAAATTACGTGTTTTGCCATATTTACTCGTGGTAGAAAATTTTGCATACTCGAATAAAAAAAATGAAAAAAAAAAGCATTATCTTCGAATCGAAACCTCTCGTTCGTTTTATCGCGCAAAACTCGCAATTAATCGGCCGCAGAAAACCAAAAAAAAAAAAAAAAACGAAACCAACCGCACGAAACGTGCAATTAAATTAAAACCCCATGCACCGACGAAATAAAAGAGAAGAACCCCGCGCGCGGAATGACGTAACGTTTCTCTCTCTCTCTGCACCCGCCCTCTCACTGAATGAATCTCATTCTTCTTCTTCTTCTTCTTTTTTTCGTCAGAGCTCATTTCCGGCTCTTATGTATTATAGTAGTAGCAGTCGTCGTTGTCGTTGCAAGCAAAAGCGAGACAAAAGCGTTTCGGTAGCATTTATATCTCCCGAGAGGTTGGACCCCACTCTGTTATGCCGAAAACTGGTTTTTTTTTTCGACCAGCAGGGGGGAACCAGAAAGCGCAATTACCTTTCGCGCGCGCTTTCGCACCTGTCTTCTTCGGATTTTGTTCTTTTTTTTTGGGATGATAATCCCTGTGTTATATTGTGATACGAGATTTTTTTTTCGTTAGGTAGGCAGGGTTTGAGTAATGCGATAATAATTGAGATTCTTAATTATTGCGGATGGGTTGATGGATGGAGTTTGCACCTTGTGTGATGTAATTTATTTGGAGGTTAGGAAAGGTGATATATTTTGTTGAGAGGTAAAAAAAGAAATTTGGAAGAATATTCTGATGTATACATAATTTTTTTTATTCGCAATCAAAATGTAGATCATTTTTTTTTTACTTCATTTAATTATTTCCTAACCTAAATTCGATGTGGTGCTGCCTATTTGGAGGTTAGGAAGGTGACATATTTGATTAATGAGTAACGAAAGAAATTTAGGGGAAATTTACAACGTTTATTATGATGTGAGCGTAATATCCTTTTATTCAATCGTAATCAAATTACATATAATTTCGAAAACCTCATCCAGTAATTTTCTAACCTCAAAATAAGCATCAAAATCCATTTCAAACGCGCAAAACTCACCAAACGAAATACATCGAAAGCATCCGCTTCGTAAAGTAACTCGCTCGCGCTGGGAGAGCAAAGGAAAAGAAAACGGGAATCTGAAAAAGGGTGTGAATTTATCACGCATAGGAAAACAAGTTTGGAAATTCAACGCGTCGTCTGCCACTCGAGTGTATAATTTTTACGATTGCCGATAAAATCAAGACAGACGCAGCTCAAACAGGGGCGAGCTATCAACAGCTTCTTCTCCTTTAAGCAAAAATGAAAAAAAAAATAACTCGATCCTCTCGTCCCGTAAAGTATCACCTAATTAGTCACGCTCGTCGCGTTCAGCTTTTAATCTGCAGCTTGTCGCGCTGATTGGATTCCTCTCTTTGACGTTGTTTATCGGGCCGAATTCTCTCTCTCTCTCTCTCTTATTTAAATTGGCTTTCAAGGACGCACGAAGAAAATTGCTTTTCATACGTATAGGCTATAGTAGGCGATGACAACTCTACGCGCACTTGCGAATTAAAAGAGTTTTATATACGCGCATAAAGCTATGTATACGCGAGGATTAATCGATTTTAAAACGAGACACTCGCGTGTCGTCGCCTCTTTGATTTATTACCGATAGACGTCGACGTCGTCGTCGCGCGCGCTTCTGACAAATTATCATAGTAAGAGATTAATCTGCCGCCGCCGCTGCAGTGAAGTTCAATTATTTCCATCTGTGTGTATCTGCACTATACGCGTCGATTGAATATTCAATTTTTGGCGAGCGATGCGCGTAATCGAAATGAAATGATTTTATTATATGTGCATTCCTCGCTGAAAAATCTTTACGTTCTATAGTACCTGTTTAACGGAACAGTAAGAGCGACCGCAAGCGCATAACTTACTCGAAAATATCGTTAATTTTTTCGATTGTAAATCAGCGCACTATACACACACACATATGCTTCATTGTGTTTAGTGGAGGGTTTTCGAGTTTACCGTTATTCCGCGCGCAACGTGGCTTTGAGAAACTACGTAGCTTTTTGTTCGTTTCGCTTCCGAGTTAATTAGCTGTGTAACGACAGTAACTTTTACCTTGTAGAATTTTGTTTTTTTTTTTGTGTATCGATTGTGTTGTAAATAATTGCAGCTATACTTTGATCTTCATTAAAATTCTCTAAAACGCAACCTTCGAAACCGTCACGTCTTTAAAGTGTCTCAACGTCCGCCTACACACACATTACACTCGAGAATAATAATAATCGAACGCGAGTGAAAACTATTCCGACCTTGCATATAGTTACGAAATTTTTTTTTCAAACGATGGGAAAATATGTTTAGAAAAAAGTGTGTGTACTACGTCGTTAATTGCGTACCGTTAAAGAGTCTCTAATGAGGAGGCCGCGATAATTGCGTCAGTGTATTGTCTATCACAAGATCGATTTGCGTGTATGTGTGTATACGCTTTGAATTAACCGTTCGTTTGAGAGAGAGAGAGAGAGAGAGAGAGAGAGAGAGAGTAATGCGACAGTTTGTGTGTCAGCCAGTGACAATTAATGTGTGTACTATTCGCTATATTTCACGGTAAAAAAAGATATTAAAAATGATCCTCGTACATTGCAAATTGAAATGTAATTATTTAATTTTTAGAAAATATATCTAAAAAAAACTAATTTTTTCACATTTTAGATAAACTATGTTGCTTATTTTATATCTCAATTAAAATTTTTTTTTATTTATCTTAAAAAATTAATATTTTGTCACGTAAACACTAAATTAAACATATGTGAAAAATTGAAAACAAAAGATTCGTAAAAGCAGACATTTTGTAGATCAATTGTAAAATATATATTAAAAATTTCATATAGTTGCAACTCAATTGAAGATGCACGAAGAGTACATGAAAGTTGCAGAGAATTTCTATCAAACTAACGCTGTCCGAGCGCGCTTCGCGCGCATTATTTCTGCTTTTTTGTTAACAATTGACGAAATTAATTGTCTATACCTCTTAAATAAATTAAGACGTTTGGAAGCGATTAGTAAAATTCTATCACATGGCACACAT
>JAWWMK010052650.1:0-42164 GCA_035047105.1 Galeopsomyia nigrocyanea | reverse complement strand
GGAAACGCAAGTGAGTCGAAGGCGCGTGCAGCGTTGCCGCTTGCACGTGTTTGAAATTTTGAAATAGAATTTTTAAACTGAATTCTAATGCTAAGCTGTCCGGAACATATATTAAATTCATAACGTTTAAGCTGCTTAGTATATATAACGATGATATTGCGCCAACCTCATTACAAGGTGGTTGCATAACTCCACATTGCAGTCTCGAGCGGGTAATTAGTAAATACTCTGTTTTAGAGCTTAGAGGAAATCTTTGAAATTGGTACTTGTTGGAAAACCCACATAACATTGTAATTATTATGTGTGATGGTACTTTAGCAAATTATGATAGTGAAAAAAAGTTTTACTCCTTACGAAATGGGTCTTACTAAAACTTGAGAAAACATAATTCTCAGTGAAACATCTTATTTTAAGAAGAAATCAAAATATCATTTCTGAACGTATATAAATATCGCAAAACAGTTGCGGACGTCAATAAAAGCTTCAAAAGACATTCTATTACAACTAACACATAGAACTTATAGTCTGTATCCATGAGACCGATGAAAAATTGTTCCGGAATATGTTCTGACGAACAATTCGTTAACATTTAGACTTTTATGTTCGTAGGAATAGCAACGTGTCGGGTGAACGTTCACCCTTCGAAGGCAGTTGCTGCAGTGGACAAGGCGTAGCCGCTGATAGCACCGAGAGTGAAGCTGAAGAAGCCACAAAGTACAGAGTAGTTTTGCTGGGAGATTCGGGAGTCGGAAAAACAGCCCTCGTGTCGCAATTCATGACTAGCGAATACATGAATACGTACGATGCCAGTTTAGGTAAATTCAAATTTTGTATATTTTTTTTTTCTATTCGTACGCTTATTGTAATCACTAATAACTATATTGATATGTATTTAAAATAATTGACACGTTTAAATAATTGACACGTTTACGTAACTATATTCTGTTCAACCGATTACAGTTTCCGTATATTTTCTATATTAGCCTATTAAAGTAGTAATTTCACATAAATAAACAGATTGTGTGAGTAATAAAACATTATCATTCGCGTACATGCATGCAGTGTACTCTCACGAGTGCGCCTCACTTTCCTACCTGGATCGACAAGGAAGTACTTTCTGCTCGAAAGGAAATTGTCAGTTCGGTCTTGTCCTTCTCTTCAATAGTGCGTAAATGTTCCCCATAGGTACATATTATTGAGCTAGAACGTAACATGCCTGAAAGAACGTCATTTAAAACAGGATATTCGAACTGAATAGCTTCAACCTATATCCGTTTATTAAAAGAACTATATTTTGAAAAAGAAAATATTGCTGATCAAAAATTTAATATAATACTCGTTGTTCGAAGTATATATTTCAAAAGTTTCAAATGATTTATGATTATTTGCATTATTCTTCGCGTGAAAATATAACAAAGGCGCACTTTACTCTTCCACACTATTTGTAATTTTGTTGCAGCAAGCCGGCTGTTTCTCGCGCACTTTTATCTTCTTGGATTTTTTTTTCCTTTTCCGCATGGTGCCACTTTCTTCCCTCTTGGTGTGATTCTTACATAAAACCGACCTTATGATAATGGAAATATCGTGTCACGTTTTTGTATAGAAGTGAAAAATGCAATTCATTATCATTATTATTCAACAGGATAAAAGAGAAGCGGATTAAACTTGATAAGCGGATTAATAATTCTTACCACTATATACGCTCATTTGCTGAAATTTCGGGCTTATGTTTTTATTTATGATGATAACACCGAACGAGTAGGATTTTTCGTTATTATTCAGTTCTTTTCAGCGAAACTGGTACAATTACTTTTACTTTTAATAATAATTGATTGTAATTGACTTTGAGTTAATGCGAGTAAAAAATTTCGTACCTCTTATTAATCACAATCAATTGATTGTGGTTAAAATGATATTTTACGTATTTTGCAGATGATGAATTCGGCGAAAAGACTGTATCAATACTATTGGACGGCGAAGAATCCGAAATGATCTTTATTGATCATCCGCACGTTGAAATGAGCGTAAGTTACTTTACGGAATATTAAAAAATTTATTAGGCGTAGTATTGAAGAAATCTTCTATAAAAGTTATATGTTCAATGCATTATAATCATTAATTTGTTTTCAGTTAGAAAATTCTCTCTCGACATACGAGCCTCATGCTTGCGTGGTTGTTTACTCGATAGTATCACGTTCTAGCTTCCAAGTTGCTGAGGAGATGTTGAATTATCTTTGGCGAGAGCATTATACACAAGAGCGTTCAGTAATCGTGGTTGGCAACAAGGCTGATCTCGCGAGAAGCCGCCAGATTAACGCAGGTGGTAAGTAAACTCCATAATTGATTTGAATTTGAACGCGAATAGTCTTAAATGTTTATTTTATCAGAATTCAAAAACCAATGTAAATATACAGTGAATAATTTTTTCTTATTTTTAGAGGGTAAGCAGTTAGCGACATCTCGGGAGTGCAAGTTTATCGAAACTTCCAGCGGCATTCAGCACAACGTTGATGAACTGCTCGTCGGTATACTAAAGCAAATTAGACTGCGCGAATCACGGGATCGTAAACTTCGCCGCCAAGGTAGCAAAGGCAAGATTATGTCGAAACTACACGGAAGCAAAACGGCTCTAAGTCTCAATCTAGCGCGCGAAATACTCAATAAGATGTGTTTAAATGATAGTAAAAGCAAAAGCTGCGAAAACTTACACGTTTTGTAAGTCATTCATTCAGTCATTGACGCGTCATGAAGTTCAGTTATATATATTGATATCGACTTTCTTAGTATAAAAAAAAATTTCTATTCTCAAATGGACTATAACGATTTGTACTTGACACTAAGTGCACACGTACATTCGGCGAACTACTGGAGTTGCCGATGTAAATAACTAGGCATTGTCGTATTAAGACTAATGTTTTACATGTTATCAACTCAGCACGCGCGACTCTTGCTACACTATATTAATGAATTACACACAAATTCTAAATCCCGAAGCTGTTGAAACTGTGAACGTTTATCATTTAACACGATGAACTTTGTAAACTTATACGTGATTACCCATAAGTTCGATGATGTATTAGTTTTTAACTATATATGGAAATAATAAGATGAGATATTATTGTGTGTATGATATAAAAATATATGTGACTTAATCTATGAAACAATTGATAAACAGGCTTTGAAATTTTTCTATGCTATTCCAAATCTATTGGAAAAAGTCAATATACCTACGTTTCCTGACATTTTCATACAAAAAAAAAAACACGACAATTGTCAATAAGCGCTGTATAATAAAAACACAGAATGTTGATGTATTATAAAATTAAAAATTTATACCACTTATCATACAAGAAATACAATATTCACTGAATCTAAGCTGTAAAAAAATAGTGTAATACTCGAAGGTTTATTTACTCAAAAAACTACCTAATTTTCACCAAATTGAATATATAATGATTGTGTATTTAGTTCAAAAAAGAATTCTGCCACCTGTAAAGAAAATACTACACAATGTATAGCTTAAATTATTAGAAACTCGCCAATAAATTGGATGTTTCTTTTTATAAAATATATTTTGAGTCATTGAATATCGACTTATACGATTTTATATTGAAAATTTCCATCGCTCAAATACTACGTACTTAATCTGAGATTTTTGTTTCTATAACGCAGGTATTAGGCATGATCCATCCAAAGGATGGTCATTAGTCTGCAATGCAGTGATTTGACTAATTGTTAGTTGCATAATGTTTATTAATGCTGTAGAAAACCTATAGAGTGCGCACACTCACAGAGTAACAAAAAATAAAAAACATACTATCATTGACGTCATTTTTATAAATGATTCTATTCATTCAAATCACATTTAATATGAAGAAACACAAGATGCAATCGATTCAACATCATATACACATGAAACTGTACAAAAATCAGAACGCTGGTTTCGTTCACCCTGGCGCTGGTCGTCTCTCTTGTTATAGACTTACTAATGATTATATGTAGCACCTAAAAATTATGACCAATGAATAAACTTGCTCAGGAAACGGAAAAAATTACTGCTATGTTTATTATATTTCGATAAAATAATTTACCACGCCACAAATCAATGATCATTATACATAGTCCGATAAAAAAATTCTTCAAACATCTGGACGACGATTTTCACAGTAGCTATCTCTATCGGAACATACAACGATTACTATATTTTACATTGAACATCATATTCCTTCTGCAAATGAACTGATAATTCCAATTTTTTAAACAGTTTAGTTCGTGGGAACTTTAGTTTTTATAATTAAAAAAATATTATTTATGAAATAATTGTTTTACGTAATACGAATATTTATTTATTTTATTTATTAAGACCAACAAGGTGTACATGAACAGTTACACGCAGTAAACTGTTAGGCCTCCAGAGAAGCATTGAAGCTTCTGTTCGGAGGATTGGTTACAGGATGTATATAAAATTTCAATAATGATAATAATAATAAAATATATAAAGCTAGCTTGCATACTAAAACTCATTATTAATGAGTAAAATCTTAAAAGTAACATCAGGGTAGTGGTTAAATTTAGCATTTATTATATAGTCTCTCTTATTTTTTATATTTTTTTTATTATATATTTTTCTGTACCCAAATTTTCAGTTTCTTTTTGATTGTTTTGGCACTTTCATTCATAGTTTTCAGGTCCTCCGACAGCATATTGTACAATTTTTTAGCTAAAAAGGAATCACATTTTCTATAGAGACTTTTGTTTATAGCAGGTAGTTGGAGAGGTCTTTTACGGGTTATACTGAATGAGTTAATAAATTTACTTTTTAGTTGTTCATAGTTGTAATAAAGTGATTCTAAGGCAAAAGTTTGATCTAGTCTTAATGGAATATTGTCTGCTAGGAATTGTCTCTTACTAATTATTTTTATTAGTTTATTCTGTAGATTTTGCAGTGGGTAGAGCGTACTAGCACAGGCTCCTTCCCATGCCTGTATTCCATAATTCATAATTCCGTTGAAATAAGCATAGTATATTAACATCATTATTTTTGTACTTGTAAATTTAGATAATTTATAAAAAATGAAAATAAGATATTTAGTTCTATTATAAATGTTGTTTATGTGTTCTTCCCATTTCAGTCTATAATCAATTGTGACACCAAGATAACGATACGATAATACTCTTGTCAGTTCTTCATTACTCATATTAATTTGTACATTTCTTGGTACACTTATACAATAGCTGCCAAAGGTCATAAAAACTGTCTTATTTATATTTAGAGATAGCTTATTTAATATCAACCAATTTGACATAATTTTCAAATAATCATTCATTTTATTTATAGCAAAGTTCCAATCTTTAGTTTCATCATCACTTGATATCACAGCAGTATCATCTGCATAAGTTATCACAGAATCGGGCGGCATATCATCCATGAGATCGTTTATGTATAATATAAATAGGAGTGGGCCAAGTATAGTACCTTGAGGCACGCCTGCGTCTATTGTTTTGTAGAGACTATATTCGTTATATCTATTCTGACACATTGTTTCCTATTTGATAGATAGCAGTCTAATAGGTCATAGGCCTGTCCACTAATATTATATTATAATTTTATAATTTTGTACTATTAGGCAGATCATATTTTGCCCAATAAAACTACAAATTTTTATTAACTGTCGGACGTAACAGAACAAAATTTCGAATATAAATAAATTTAGTACAAAAAAATTATAAAAGACGACATGTATTGAACGTAGTTAAAAAAACCAAGATTTAGTTTTTCAGTATTAGCTGAAGTAGTTACTTTAATTGTTAATAAATAAATAAATAAATGGCCGAATAATTGGAATAACAGAATAATCGTTCGCTTTTCTATTGGTTCATAGAAATATTCTTTACATACATCACAGTACACTACCAAAAGATCACAATAAATTGTACCTACTTTTTCTGTTTATTAAGTACAATTGCATGTTATTAAAGGCTCTTATATAAGGATATTATTATGAACTAAACCTGTTATGCTTTTAAAATCAAGAAAAACAACAAATGAATTGTCGATCATCGCCGATGGACGAAATAGAAATATATTCGATTAGAAAGGATGTCTGAGCAATATTGACAATCAGTTTGTGATGAACATCCGCAGTGAATTATTGCTTCAATTGGATTTTTCTTATAATGGTTCTTAAAAATTTTCTTTTATAGCTTATTTGTCAAATTATCGTGTCAATGACGGATTATTGAAAAATAATAATTTTACGAACATAAACTAGAGGCATTTTATTCAATGAGAACTATTAATTAAAATATTTATCTCAAGATAATATGCTCTTATCCACATGAAATTTTCTGAGCCTCATTATCATTACACTTACCGTGATGATTTGTATAGCAGGCGGATTAGCCAAAATTCCCAAACGAAAATGAAACCTGCATTTATTTCAATAAAGTTAAAATTTTTTGGTCGAAAGAGAATTGTGTATAAAGTGTTTCATAACACTTCAATGTACAGTTTTTGAGAAAAAATCTACTTCATCTTCATTATTTATCTATAGTTCCGATTTTTGCGTCAAGTATCGTGGGAAAATATATTGATAATACATATTATTGATATTTTAATAATTTTATTATCATTTTGATTATGAATTTTTCTGCACAACACATTGTATGAAAGGTTCTAAAATAGCAAGACTATGCTTTTTCCAAATTAGAGTTTTATTGTGAGTTATTTAAGTTATCTGATTATTCTGATAAATTTGGCATTGTGAAATAAAATGGTATAAACTTCATTAATTGAGTTATCCTCTTATTACTAATTGTATTTTTACGGGTGTTTTTTATGTTTGCTTTATAATATATTAGAAAGAGCAAGAGGTTGTGTATATCGAATGAACCCACGACGGAAGATAACATTTTACATATAAGAATCATTAATCAATCGCCACGTGCTCTCCACATTCTTAAAATATCTTCTCACTCCTGCAGTTTTAATGTCTTTTCCTTCCATCATAAATATTTTGTGTGTGTATTACAAATTTTACAAGACTTTCCAAATTTCAATCACTATTCCGAAATAAATTCCCCGTTTGTGGGTCAAACTGCCCCGTTTCGACAAATTTATTTTTTGAAAATGAAATTCAAATGTGAAAAATGCTGCTATTTTGATTTGGAAAAAAATTTGAATGGATTCCACGAATATGCTGAATTTGAAGAATCCGATATTGATTTTCCGTACTTACATGCTCTATTGCTCTGTCATCTGACTCGATTCTATACTTGTAAATTCCCGCGCGTTCTGCAGCACTCTAACATACCGACTTATTACTAAATATAGAACGTGCTACTATCTAGCGTTAAGAGTAAAAACTATCGACGATAGTGACTGCTGATAACAAAGTTTGGATTTTTTACTTGTTGCATTTGTTTTTGCACAATGTTCGACTATATTACAAAAAACTATTACAATAAAATTATAGTTTTTATAATCATTTAATTTTGTACTTAATTAAAAGTGCATAACGACGTAGTACGCACACACATTCAGAGAAGGTTCAGGACAGGACTAGCAGAGTTTAGTTATCATGCATAGTAGAAAACACAGTGTCTGCCAGTGATGGCCGCTAAGCTGCTAATACTATTCGAGTCAATATTGCCATTTCAATGTGTTTTTTTAATCGTTTACTTGACTGTCGAAGCTTCATTAATTTCTTGCCAGTCTAGAGCTCACAAATGTGAAAAATGGCGATGAGATCAGGACGCAATTTGTCTAGCGGAGATTTGCAGCATGCTGATGATGCAGAAAAAGTAATATTGTTTTCATATTTTTGTTATTCGGTGTTGTTCAAATTGACATTTGAAAACAATGTAACTTCTTTAATACTATAATTTCTCAGGAAACGCTTTTGGATCATGACAGCGAACCAGACGAAGATATGCTGTTTAGGTGAGTGCTAATATTAATTGCTTTTTTAACCTTGGCTTTATAGGTTACCTTTAAATTCTCACATGTTTTGTTAAAAATAAATGTGTAGTACTTTGCCATTTGTGAAAATTTTGTATGTGTCCTAAATTTAGTATTTTGCTGGATTTAAATAATTAATCACATACATCTCTACAATGAAATTATTAAATAAACGATATAAAGATATAAAAAGGTCGTTGAAAACGATTCCAATTTTTCTTTGTCTTTTCTCGTTAATTTTATTATATTTTTATATTTCTTTCAGTCGGACAAGTTCAGCCGACGGACAATTGCATATCGATGGAAAAATCTCAAGGTAATATCTAATTATAATATTCGATTTTATTCTCTGAAGAATCCACTATGAGATAAAAAGTTTTCAAGTTGAATTCCCGCAGTTAGTATCGAATTTCGGACGTTCGAATACTTTCTTTTATACTGACACATGAAACTTTTGAACTTTGCGAAAGATCAGCGTAATTCATAGCAATGTGCTTAGAAATACGACTAAAAGTAAATCAATATAGTTAATTTTCAAAAATAATAATACATATAGTTATATTTCAATATTCTATCTGTTTTCAAAATTTAATCTGATAATTTGAACATAATTATTTTACGTCTTACAACTGAATTTGATAGCTGATGCCCGCACCGTATTAGCGCAATTTTTCACGTGAATACGTGCACAATCGATTTATTGATTTAGCAAACAAATCCAAGTATTTGTCTTATTCTTGCTTGCAGTTTATCAAGCAAAAATCGACAATTAATGAAATATTCTATTTCTCGTAGCTTAATAAGTATATCTATTTCAGCGTGAGAATCCAAATCAAGGAAGTAACTGATGTTATGCGCGACAATGTACAAAGGGTTATGGAAAGAGGGGAGCACTTAGAGGATTTACAAGTAGCGAGTGATAGACTGACTTCAGCTGGTAATGAGTTTCGCGAGGCCGCAAGGAAAGCACAAAGACGAGCTTGGATGCAAAATATGCGTGGCAGAATAATTATATTTGCGATAACGATAACAGCCATTTTATGTATCATAGGTGAGATAATCTACTCTATCATAATTATTTTTGGCTTTGAAGGTGGTGCGAGTAAAGGGATTTTTAGCAATATAGTCGGGCAACCGACTTGCAAATACTGCTTATTCAAAGACGATCAACATTCTTTACTAACATTTTTTTACGTATAACGTTTACGTACGTATGCTTGTAATTTCGGTGTATTAATTTTTATTTGAATTTGAATAGTATTAAAATTTATCCAAACACAAATTATTAATTGATAAATCGTGTTTCGGAGATAAATGACGAATTGGTATTTATTAAAAAATGTCGTTTATTATTCTCCTACGTTATAAAGTAATCCATTCTTTTCGGCAGATGACTAACAGTCGACGCTACGTAGCGACGTATGTATTTGCTAAAGAGGTAATTTTGGTAATAATTAACATAAATTTTTTACTTTATAAACGACATATTTTTTATTACAACTGAATACTAAGATGGTAGTCAATATTTATTAAATATTAGCACATGTCAAGAAGTCAAGTAGTTTACATAAAAAAGAAAGAAATGTATAAACTAATGCTTTTAAATCATGCAAAGTACAAATTTTCAGATTGTTAGTATGACATACGTAAGTACACTTAATTAATCTGTCAAAACTTTTTTTTAGAACGAACTATATCACTGACCTGATAGAATATGTCGATTGTACTGATTAATTTATTTTTGACTTTCATTGCTCATCTATCAAATAACCATCATAATTCCTATGTTAATTGTAACATCGGTATTCGTGTAAAAAATCGTAAATTTTTTACTGACAAGCTTGGCTTCCAACTCAAATAGTTATATCTTTATTCAACATCTTGTCTTCACTCATGAAACCGATAAAAATATTCTACCATGATTTTTTAAATTAAAATGTCAGTATCATCTTTTCTTCCCATTTTCCTCATTATTCAATTTCATCATTTGAATATGCACGTTTTCAATAAAAAGGTTGTTGCACTTACACATCGGGCTTATTTGTCATTCAACCTGGAACTTTCGAGGACTGAGAAAAATGATATTCACATTATTCTAGTATTAGCTAGCTTTAGCCAAAATCGTATAACTGGGCTTTTGAGTTTGAAGAAAATGATTGAAATCGACGTGTATAGCCTAATTAAGAGTATCGGCGAAGAGAACTTGAATATGTGTCTGAAAATTAAATTGCAAATAAGTATTAACTCGTTTGATAGCTTCAAAAATGAATGATTTTTGAAAACGTAGTACAAGATTTCTATTAAATTTATTTATTCTCGAACTCGGTTCTCCGAAATATGCCCATACGCACTATTTTCTATAAATTTTTCGAGTTACAATGATTAAAGTTTATTGTTTTTGAGCCACAATGAACGTCTAATTCAAACTCCCATTTATGCTGGAGTACCCTTTTAATATTCGTCTAGTTACATTAGTTTTGAAATGTCTAACCAATTATAAATTGATATCACGTTGAGAGAATTTGGGGTTTATTTGAAAAATGTAAATAACATATTTAGCAATAAATTTGGAAGTTTATTGTTTTATTTGCTTACACTGTCACTGAAGTATGTACTGTAAAGTACGTACTGTATAGCAAGCTTAATCAGTTTGATCGCATTTGATATTAATAACTTTTTCCAAGACGAGAAAGTATAATAATAACATTTCCAATATGAAATATCGAAAGGAAACAAATTTTTCCCTCGCTCACTTTAAAATCGCGAATTTCATCTTCGGTTCTCGTCGTATAATGGATTTTCTTCTAGGCTAAAGAATTTATTGATGTCGGCTTCTTGAAGAACAATCTGAAAAACGTAAGGAATTGATATTTGCAAAATGTTCAACGAATTTGCCTACGTTAAATGCAGATGCAAATGTATATTTTTATGCGATGTTCCATCAACTATTTCAATGGTCTAATTTCGTCGATAATCGAATAATGCACATTTTAAATATAACAGTTTTGAAATAAAAATTAGTATTATGGGGTAGGAGCAATGTATGGCGACCCCGTATAAGAATAGGAATGCATTTAAAATAAATACTGTGCTGTAAATTAATCTTTGTCTAATTTGTTAACTACACTTCTTGATACGTAGTAAAATTATACTAATAGAGATTTCGAAAACTTGAATAAACGCAATCATTCAAAGGATTTTTCTAATCAAAATTAACTAAGCGCTCGCATCACCTTTGTGGCTTGTTCTTGTTTCTTTCAAATTCGATATCGTTGTAAGTTCAATACTTTTCAGTCTTGGATGTCTTGGCGCTTTACCTAGTTCTCAGGTAGCAAATTGCACTAGTCAGTATCCTAACTTAGGTAATTACAATGTATTTCGACAATATTTATACTTATAATCTGTATGACTTCTATATTTATAAACTGTTGAGTTCTTTCTAATTACCATTTAAGGCCCTTGAAATAGTAATACGTCACTCAATGAACATAATAAATATAATTTTTCAATTTTTGCAACACAACTATTATATCACAGATAAAAATATTCGATGAAATGAACGAAACCAATGATAAGTGCTGAAAACCGGGCAATGTCTATTTGCAATAATTTGTAGATAATCTGAACAAAATAAAGTTGTTACTACCATTTGGATAGACAAAGTAATATGGTTTCTTCAATGTAATCCCAATATGAGTTTTTTTAATTTAAACAGCTTAATTTTCTTGATCTTGTGACGTCTTTTCAAACAGTCTAGGTATTCTCTTAAATTATCTAAATAATTTAGTGATTGGTATTATCAAAATGATTTGCGCTGAATATATTAAGTATCTACATATGATTAAATACTTCCCTAAACGAAATTTCTGCAAAAAATAAAGTTTTTGAGAGATGTAATATACAAACGGAGGGTGAAAAATTTTTCACATTGAACACGTTTCATCTATATCATTAATTCAACGTGCCAAATAAAACAGCAATAAATTTCAGAAAAATATGTTATAAATATGAGAAATTTGTATTCATAATTATACTTACACTAATTCAAAAATTGGCGTCAAATCAAATCCCTAATAATATTTATTGTTGAACGCTGAAAGATTAAAACACATACATCAAATTATAATGCTATGCGTATTATAACACTCGTATTTTTGTTATTTCATTTGCAACGCTCCAACCATAAACGCATTTTTACGAAATTCAAACTAACTGCTAAATAAGTTCGAAAAAAAAATAAAAATTTATTAAAAATCGATTTAGTACGTTCTATTTCAAAAGTTTTATCTTTTAAATGCATATGAAAATTTACGATGTTTTTTCTATTTCAATATTCTTCTTAATACGTGAGACGATTTATAGATTTTATGTTCCATAAAATTTAATAAACGATATCTTTTTCAGTGCCCATCATCATTAAATACTCTTGATCTCAAAGAGTGATAAACAAGTCGACGTACAAGGCATAAGCTAAGGGCAGCGCAATCACGGTACGTCTTTTCTTTATACAAAGATACTTTTTTATGTTTAATGCATTCAATTCTATGAGATTGTTTGGAATAGGGTATAGTTATTCTCCAAGGCGATCAGATTTAAGTTTTCGAAAATATATTGATTTCAATCGCATTTTATATTATTAATTTCGTGAAATCGTTATAGTTAGTGTATTTTGCTAAATTTTGAAAATCGCACTTATTCACAGTAGTGAATAAATTTTATTTCTTTTTTTATTGTCAATGCAAAATAAAACATATTGTAATGTGCAAAATATATTGTGAGGAACTGTGCATGCAAGAATGTAAAATGCTGCATATTTTAAGTTAACTTGTATTAACAGCTCAAAGCTTCATCTTGTTAAGAAAACTTAGGCTCAACACATCTTTACCACAAGAAAATTAATGTGATTCTGAGTACATACTAATGTGCTAATTGTATTGACTGAAAAAAAATTATGTAGATAATATTTTTATATGACAATTCTTGAGATGTTATTCTAACAAGTTTAAAGCTCATTCAAATGAATGAGCAACTATTTTTGTAAAGTACTCTATAATAATGTAATTATTTGTTAGATAAGATGAAAGCATTGTTTCGTTAATGGAATTACATTCCAACAATGTATTTAAATATTTACCGTGTTAAGATTGTGTAATATTTGTCAAAAACTTTTTAATAAAAAATAATTCTTACAGTGATAAATTTTTCTGAATTCCATGGTTTTTTTATTATTCCATAATTACCTTCAATATTATTGTAATGAATGATCACACAATTGATTGATAACATATTTAGAAAAAAAAACTTTAGCGCACTTTTCTTGTATCATTTACGCGCATTTACGTGAACATTTATAAATCACATAGTTATTAAATCGTTCTACCTTTAAAAGTGTGGGAAAAATAGAAAACGAAAAAAATCAAGATTTTCGAATTATCGAGACCAAATAATTTATTTTAAATAGAATTCATTTTTATAAATGCATGCTTTTCTACATATAAACGTCCTACTTGTTGTACGTTAAACATTTATTTAGACATTATTTTTGAAATTTTACTGTATACTTATCTGAATAAGTTTGCTGGCTTGGCTTATATACGTATAAATAACACACGTAAGAGTAAAAACTGATAATTTTCCATAAAATCTATAAATAAAAGCTTATTTTATTAAAGAAAAAACGAAAGTGAAGAAAATAAAAATGGAATATTTGCTTAGAGAAAGCGTTACAATGTCCGATTAACAAATTGCTAATATCAGCAACAACGATAGTCAAACTAAAATTTTTAATTTCTTACACTTCAAAAATCGTACGCGTTAAAATCTTAAAATTAGCCGAGTTGTTTTTTCTATAGCTAACACATTTTTTCTTTTGTATAAGCCAAAGATCTTTTCAGAGTCCTCGTATAGAATAGTACGTAGTTACCAATATTCTTATTGACTTCATTATTTATTTTGAATTTTTGATTTATAATAATCGTTTGAGTCAGCCATCATTCGTATAAAGCTTTTAACGAAAAGTCGGTGGTTGCGGTTAGTTTTAGAAACTTAAATCTGAAGTCAAATAACGATCAAATAAAATATAGTCTTAATAAAAAAAGGCCTTTTACGGACTCTCGAAAGAATATTTTCTAAGTTCAACAGTACTTTTTCATAAGTCCGAATAAGGTCTTTTTTTCAGCTATTTTTGAAAATTCATAACTCCGCAAGTTTTCAGTCTTTTTCGACGTGCGATAACTCGTTGGTTTTATCTACTCTCGTACTTTTCAACAAAAAATATTTCACAACCAAATATACATATAGTCCCGTTGAGATAACGAAGCGGTTAAGAATCCAAGTTTATGGTCATCTTTAAAGTTCCATAACTTTGTCAATTCTCAATATTTTTGAACAGAGTTGACGGAGTTTTGTTCGTCTCGTCAAGAGCTTTAATTTGTTTTGTCATACGTCTGATTTGAATATCTAGAACCGGATATATAGGACTTGAAACATGGCGATTTTGTCAAAAAAAAAAGAAATTTTCACATTTTCAAACTGATTTTATTTTAGAAAATCAAAAATTATCCTCGCAAATTTTTGAGAGGATATTCTACTCGGTGAAAGCTATCAAAAAATACATAAATAAAAAAAAACTAGAATAATATTTTTTTTAATTCACTTTGAAAAAATCGCCACCTTTAAAGTCCTGTAGATCCGATTCTATTCATTCAAATTAGACGCATGGAGAATCAAATTAAAGCTCTTGACATGAGGAACAAAATGCCGTCAACCCCGTTCAAAAATATTGAAAATTAACAAAGTTATGCTAGTTCAAAGATGGCTCTAAAATTGGCTTCATAACCGCTTCGTTAAATCAACGGGGCGATGTGCATATATAAATATATATTTGGTTGCGGACTATTTTTTTCTGGAAAGCACGAGAGTAGACGGATCCAACTAGCCATCGCACGTCAAAAAACATTGAAAACTCGCGGAGTTATGAATTTGCAAAAATAGCTCAAAAAAGCCTAAAAAAATTCTGAGATAGCCAAAACATAGAGATAGCCAAAAAAAAAAAAAACAAACTATGTACTATCATAAAAAAAATCACCGGCAAAATTGGTTGACCCACCTCCGCAGCCAATTTTAAAAAACTGCTGGAATTACCCATATATTTATTACGTAGAATAGATCAAAGTGATTAATTATAAGGGTAATTCATTAGTTCTGATTATTATGAAATCTCCTGAATACTATCCACAGAAGATACATAGATTTTGATTCGATATGAGTATTAAACTTTACCGACTGCAAAAATTTCCTAAATGTAACAACGTAGATAAGAAATGGAGCAGTGGAATATATAACGCGAGCTTTACAGATGTCATGAAAGCGAGGAAGAGTCGCGGAAGGATGAGCCCGCAAGCCTGTAACATCGTGATCTATAAGTATGGCGTCGTCGTTGTGGTCGCGTATTTTCAACGAGCTAGCGTACACACTATACAGTGCTGCCAGTTTGTCTCTTCGCGTTCTCTCCCTCTCCCTCCCTCTCTCTCTCTCTCTCTCTCTCTCTCTCACTCTCCGTCGCCGCCCGCGCACTTGTCGCATCCTCACCGTATACTCCTCGCAGAGTCATAGGCAGCAGCAGCATCAGGCGACCAGTTGCGAATTAGCAGTTGGTAGGCTCAGTCGCGCGCGCACATTCTGCCAGCAGCCAAAGCAAACGAGAGTGAGAGAGAGAGAGAGAGAGAAAGATAAGCACGCACTGACCGTCGCCGGCTATTGTGCACTGCTGGCAGAGAGGCAGAGAGCGTCTGATTCGGCTTGATTGGGATTGGGAGCAGCGGCACGTATACCGTTGCCGAGCTTTATCGACTGCCACCAAGATCTCTCCGATCGTGTTTCCACCATGCTGCACCAAATCGTCATCTCGATCCTCGCGCTCCTCCTCGCTTGCATCCTCCTGTCCGAGAGCCGGCGCAAATTCATCTACATACTCTACAAGACTCTTCCACGGGACATTCTGTAAGTTGCTAAAGTACTACTATTCCGATCAATTGACCAACTTGTTCGGGCTCGCTCGCTCGCTCGTTCGCTCGCTCGCATCGCAGCCTTTACGTGCTGCTTATATTATATTATGTGCGCCTCATGCTTGTGCCGAATTGCTTTCGAGATTCGTCGTATTATATGTGCTTGCGTTCGCGATCATCTATCTCTTTCACTCTTTGTTTCATTTCGTCCTTGCGATATACAGATCGATCTCAACGATCCGATTTGTTTATCTAACGATATAATATACTTGTGCTCCTCTCCGATCATACATGACTCGTCGGTACATACAACGTATTCGCGATAATCGCTTCGATCATTATTGCATTACGCTCGCGAACAAATGCGCTGACTTTAACGCGATTCTGTAAACAAATATTGTCGTAATAATTCCAAAATTGAAGGTGACCTTAGAACCATCGACAAAAACAAATCAACGCGCTCGACTTATTTACTTTCTCGCGCGAACGTTCTATGAGACGTTTAACGTTCGATTGTAAAAGCGTAACACCTCGAGCTATATACTCCGAAATTCGCGCGGGGAACTCAATATAATCATAATAACGAGTAAAGCATTTACGATTGATACATGAGATATTTGCTGACTATAGCGTACTGAAGGAGAAATGCAAAATAAGGGAAAAATACGAAGCAATGAGGAAGCCGCGAAAGTCTCCGTCGTTGGAGCAAGGCGATAATCGTGATAAATTCCGCAATTTCAAGATCACGATATTACCAAGCTCGTTAACTTTTTGTCAAACTGACGATTGAATTCAGTTTAATTTAATTGTAAATTCTGATGATTGCTCACTGGTTATAATAGTATGTATTTCCGAAATCAACAATTTTAATTTTATAGCATGTAGCATTTAGAATGTGCATCTAATTATGAAAGTTGATTGTTATGTGATATTATAAATATTTACTATGGCTAAAGTAATTTTCTTATTAAACTGGAAATTCGTCGTGGCGTAATTGATAGATTGTTTATGTAGCTACATAATTCAATGTACATTCGTGCAGTAATTGTTGACGAAAATCAATCTATATGAAATCCTATACACGATAGGTGATAAATGAGCTCGTGTTACGTATCAAAACCATCACACAATATTCATTGATTGTCGATTGATTTGCCCTTTATTTTATAAGGCTCTTTTTAAAAGTCTTAGGCTATGCGAAATTTTTTTTCCTACGATTATTATTGTAATCACGAATAAATTTAACGATGGAACTTTCATTTGCTCGGCATGCGAAGTCCAAAGTTCAAGCAAGCGTACACGCGAGGATATACATACATATGTATGTATATGCGTCGTGCGCGAAAAGCAACAAGTGCTCGTTAGTTGTAGTAAGAACCAGAAATTCTTATTATTATTTGCTATAATAAACGAGTTTATTTGAACTAATTTTTTTAATTGCTTTTCATGCCATTTAATAAATTACGAGGGTTTTGTCTAATTAGTGTCAAAATATTATTGTTAAATAATCGAAAATAATATACCTGTAATATCATCTATACATATTATAACTGTATATTCTGGCGTACTTATTATTCAGCCATAGTTTCTACTACAATCTGCTGTTTATATGAGACTTAATAATGTTTATATAAAAGTATTCCCGATACTATTTATCCAGTAGCTTATCTCATAATATTTATGAATATTAGTAGAATTGATGTTAATGTATATGGACGTAGAAACATGCTTCAAGTAACAGAGATAAGATTAAAAGTTAAAATTAGTTTAATTTCTATCGAACAATTAAATTCAAATTTATTTTTCTCAATCATTCTACAATTTCGTTATAACAGTGATTCTTATCTTCTTTAAAACAATTTCACTAAAGAAAGATAATTTACATTTTTCTGTTTTTATTATACCATTTTCATCTTCGAAAACGTCTCACCGTAAATTTTTTCGATGTAACTTTTAATTTGATTCTGAAACTATAAATATACAAACACATACGCTTTTGCTTTAGCAGTCGTTGTAAGTTTCCAAAACCTAGTCTCGAATGAGGTAGCCACTGTCGATGCGGCTGACGGATTATAAATGTAGCGAAATCTTCTGAAATTCAATTAAATACACTGGGCAAAATTATGAATCTAACTGTAAGCTTTAAAAGGATAACAAGTGGAAAATTGACTATTAAAAAGTGTATTTCCTTTAGTAAATTTGCTATTGACATTTACAATAATGTATATACATCAATTTTACAATAAGCCGCCATTGTTTGGTGTATTACATTTTTCGTGACATTGAAAATGACATTATACTTATCGTCAAACGAAAGAAGTTGTATGAAGTTTTCTTATACTTTTTTCTCGACATCACAGTATTATCAAAGTTTATTCTTTTATTCAAACATAATCTCAAGTTACAAAATTAAAGTTGTAAAAATTAAAGACAGTAAAATCAATGATTTTTATACTAATCAAATGTTTACCGTGAAATAATTAGCTAGGTCAAGATGAACAAGGAACAAAAATTTTGACTCTCTGTCTCTTTGTTCAAGGCAAAAATTGTTATAAAAAATCAAATAATATCGGCCGAAGTTACTGTTTTTTTTTTCATTTGGATATTTTTATCATGCACTACTTTTATATATGATCGTCGTCAACGTAAGTATACGCCAAGCCCTAACCACAAGGAGTCAGGTTACAACTCTTTTTTTATGTTAGCAAGGTATGCAATTCTACAGGATACCTTGATTTCATGAAAAAATATTCGGTTTTCACCTGTATCTCTACAGCTCCATTTCTTTATAATAAAACCTATTCGTTTGAGGTATTGCGATTGTAAAAATGAATGAAAAAATTGTTTGGAATGTACCTTTCAACGATTCGTTGTTTTTGATAAACAATATACGCTATGCTCAGCTCGAAAATATAAAAAAATGTATTAAGAATGAGATAAATCTTTCATTTTAACATTAAAATCTTTTCCTTATGAAGTGAGAATTATTTTATTGTGTTTCAAATTTTTTTTTAACATGCTTTAGAGTGCATGTAAACAGAATAATATTATCTAATCATGATAATCAAATATGTCGTAAACGCATTGGAGCCACGGATACTTCTCTGTTTCTCTTTCTTTCTGTTCTTGTTTTTTCCATCGTACACACATGTGCGTTTGCCGTAATAACTACCGCTATATAGCTGCGAATCTCGCATGTGGCACAAGTCACGACGACTGAAAGATTAACCAATTTAAGCAGGAGAGGAGGGTGAAAGAGAGAATGAGAGAACTGTAGATAGAAACGATAACGTAGAAAGTATCCGAAAACTTTTGTAAGAATTTTCAAGCGCAAATTAAAATAGATCTTACGTTGATATTCGATGTAGCTTTTGTGGCAAAGTCTCATACAACAATATGAAATCTACTTATAATTTTTATGTTACAATTAAAATTTTAGAGGTGCCTTCAGATTTATGAAAGTCAATGCCCTTCTCTGGTGGTGGGAAACAAGGTTTTACACAGTAGCCAAAATTTTCACTGGACTCGTTGCAGCTCATCCGAATAAAATAGCATTTATTTTTGAAGATCAAGAATGGACATATCAACAGGTATGAATCAATTACAAATTATATCGTGTGTATTCTGATACCATTATCTGATATCTTGATTTTAATTATTTTGGTAATATTGCATGATTATCGGGCTAAAAATAATGAAAAATTTGGAATCATACGTCGAATATTCAATATACAATAACAACAAAACTCAAACGATTCAAGATGAGTTTATATTTTATTATTGCATTATTATGTTTGCATTTTGCTCTACCAATTAAATTACTTGTAGTAATAAGTCATGCACGTCAATAAATGCCGATAATTTTAAAGAGTTATAAATTAAAAACAAAACTTAGTTTAATATATGTAGTAAGAGTGAGTGATGTATTTACCCTCAGCTGGAAGACTTCAGCAACCGCATCGGGCGCTTTTTCCGTCCAAAAATGTCTCGATCAGACTCCGTAGCCTTGATAATGGAGAGCCGCGCCGAGTATGTGGGCACTTGGCTGGGATTGTGCAAGGCCAACTTCGTCACCGCACTCGTCAACACAAATCTCCGAGGGGATGTTCTCGTGCACAGCATCAAAGTTGCCGGCTGCAAGGCTGTCATTTTCAGTAACGATTTCAAAGAAGGTACGAAGCTTTCAATGTTTATTCGAGATGCAATTGATTATATATATATATATATTGTAAATTGACAACGACAACGAATGAATTGTAGCTGTCGCGGAAATCAAGGATAAAATTCCAGATTTGGTTCTATACCAGTGGTCAGAACAAAAAAATACACCTATAATGAATGGTGCCGTGGACCTGAGCAAATGTCTGGCTGAGACCGAGCCAGAGCCGCTTTTGATTGACATATCTGTTGGAAACCCACGTGACAAGCTCATCTATATCTATACCTCCGGCACGACAGGTTTGCCCAAGGCTGCAGTTATCAGCAATTTAAGGTACTTGATCGTTCCCGTGCGATTTTACTTTGAGCATTTTTGCACCCTTCAATCGCTTCCAAACGAAAATATTATTGTCCTCCGCGCTGCTATGATTTTCTTTTTATGTCAACAGCAACGTTGAGATCAAAATTATAAAATTTAATATTAATCATCTATCTGCGAAAATGTATCGATCCATTTCACAGTATTGCTAACTTTAGAATGCGATCAAAATTTTTAGCCACTCACACCATACGATGCCTTTAGTTTCCGTTCTGTTTCTACGTGATTGCTAAGACGTAATATTTAAAAGAACTATCGATCTTTTACGTTATCGATGCGTGTAAAAGTTTATCTTGCAGAACGACATTTTTTGATAGTTTTTTAATGAATGAATTTTCTCTTCCAAATACACTTTGCTGTCAAATGTTGACGCAATTGTAGGTTTCAGTGCAGTTTAAGTTTAAAATTAGACATTCAGTTCGTAAAACAAACGTACCATTTTCATAACAAGAGCACATTTCACGCAGGTACATGTTGATGTCGTGTGGCGTATATTCCATGTTGGGACTCCAGTCATCCGATCGCATTTATAATTCACTGCCTCTTTATCACACTGCTGGAGGTATTGTTGGCGCTGGACAGACGATATTACGTGGAGTCACCGTTGTACTTCGTCGACGCTTCAGTGCTTCGAAATTTTGGTCCGATTGTGTACAACATGAATGCACGGTAATATCATATGTTTTAGCGAAGTCTATTTTATACAATTTCAATACTTTTAGTTACTTATTATATGTTCTGAAGCATGAAAATGAATGAATTACGTACAACTTTTACATTTTTTTATAGGGTTTTCAATGATTTTTAATAGCAATTCTAAATGCTTTTAGCAAGTGAAGTTTTGTCTAATATAATTGTTAGTTGAAAATGTTAAAGTAGTTTAATTAGATGCAAATCATTACAACCATAATTGTCGTTTCACTTTTTTTTAAATTGCCTTATTCGCGTGCTATTTCAATCAATTCAATTCCACTTCTAATTGAATTGCTTTACTGATGTAAGTTGCATAGAACTTAAAAAGATCATGATATACGTGTTATTATCAACGAGCTATCAAATAACATTATATTTTCGCATTTTAAGCAGACTTGTAAAATATTAAAATTATTTGATAAGCAACATTTTGGATTATATATCTTGTTTGAAGGTTGCTCAGTACATCGGTGAAATATGCCGTTATCTTCTTGCCGTACCTCCTGGTTTAGCTGATACTTCACACAACGTAAGACTGATGTACGGTAACGGACTTCGACCTCAGATTTGGAAGCCATTCGTAGAGAGATTTCAAGTCAAACAGATTGGAGAATTTTATGGAGCTACTGAAGGAAATTCTAATCTAGGTGGGTATATCTGCATTGGTATTTCTTTTGAAATATCCTTACTGAATTTGATTTTTTCTGATTATTCGACGCATTAGATTATTGCTGTCTTTTCAATTTCACTAACGATTCTTTAATCCCTTTTTTAACAGTGAACATCGACAGCAGAATCGGTGCAGTTGGCTTTGTACCCCGTTATGCTCGTTCCCTCTACCCGGTTGCCCTTTTAAAAGTGGATGAATCGAATGGTGAGCTTATTCGAGGTCCTGATGGTCTTTGCATTTTATGCCAACCAGGCGAACCTGGAGTTTTTGTCGGAAAAATCAACCCAAAAAAGGCTGTGAGCGATTTTAGCGGCTACGTCGATAAGAAGGAGTCAGAGAAAAAAATTGTCAGAGATGTCTTCAAGAAAGGAGATCGTGTTTTCAATTCAGGTTCGTGACTAGCCATCTGCAATAATACATCTATCCCTAAGATTTATTTTATTCATAACATTTATTTTCAGGTGATATTTTGGTAATGGATGAGTACGGCTATTTTTATTTCAAAGATCGAACTGGCGACACATTTAGGTATTATTGTATTCATCTTAATCAATAATTCATTCAATCTATTTTCTTCATGACTATTCTCACGAAATGTTTACCTGTTAATTCACGTTTGTAGATGGCGAGGTGAAAACGTAGCTACTTCAGAAGTTGAGGCTGTTATCAGTAATGCAATTGGTCTCAGAGATGCTGTAGTATACGGTGTAGAAGTACGTATAAATTTTAATTAGAGGTATTCATTCAAATCTTGCTGGCAACAATAAATTGATAAGAGCATAATGCGCTTTTGAATCAATTGAAACATCGTGAAAATTACGCAGTTGCGTATTAGATTGATAATGCAAATAATAATTGTGGCATTTTTTGTACTTAGGTTCCCGGGAATGAAGGAAAAGCTGGCATGGCAGCTATTTACGATCCCAATCTAAATATCAACTTGGACGAATTGGCAGAAGAAGTGAAGAAAGCCTTACCGTCTTATGCAAGACCATTATTTGTTCGAGTGCTTTCCACTCTTCCTATGACAGGTAAGAAGAATATTGAAAGAAAAAAAGTATTTTAACGCAATAAAACATGGATAATAATTCATTTCAGGAACGTTTAAATTGAAAAAGAAAGATCTTCAACAAGAAGGATTCGACATACACAAGGTAAATTTTCTTTACTTTACTTACAATGAACATATTGAGCATCTATTAATGATTCATTTAAATTTTTAGATAAAAGATCCTATATATTTTTTCAACAAATCTGGAAAATATGTGCATTTGACAGAAAATTTGTGCAATGAAATTCTACAGGAGAAAGTTCGGCTGTGAGAAGAAATTAGAAAAATTACAAAAATAATTCCATTTTGTAAATTATTCAAGCGTTACGAAAAATGTCGGTATGTGTTTCGAAGAACTTTGTTAACAGCAAAGGTACTACTTTGCTTTCTTTGTGACGTTTCGAGACTGTGAAGTATTTTGCATTACGCGTTTTATGACTAAGTATAATTAGAAGGGAATCTCAAGTGATATCCTAGTTTAAGTGATTGTTAGTTATGTTATAAGAAAAAAATAGAATATAAGCTATTAAGTTGAGTGCGATACACAAATTAAAATTTAAAAATTATATTATTTCTGTAAAAACTTTATAGCTACATTGTTATAAAAGAATGTACAATTGTTTGTTAAAATACGATGTAGTTTGATATCACAAAACGAATCATGTACAAAATATTGATGTAATTAAACTTTATATGGTAATTCTTATTTGCAGCTTTTATTATTAAGTTGTCCCCGAACATTTGTTGAAAGTAACAGTATCATTATTTATATAAATTATAAAAGTCATTTAAATGGCTATTATGTTCGAAATAATTTGTATTGCAAGCTCATATCAAAAAGGTCAATTATTACTCAAAAGATTTTTCAATTAAACATTTTTCTTTTAAATAAAATACAAACAAAACTATTTTCGTCTTACAATAATAGTCAAAACATATTTTGCAGTAAGTATTTAGAAGTAACAATAACAATTGAAAATTTGCAACTCCATGATTAGTAACTACGACTTTGATGTAATATTTTTATCGTCTTGCTGTATGAATATAAATTGAAAATAATTGTGCTAATGGTTCAAATTAGAATAGTGTATCTACGTGAAGATGTGATTCCAACTGGCGCTAAAAATATAAAATCCACGAATCCACGTTCCAAGGAAAGTTATTTGTTGAACTCAGTTGTCCGCTGGTTTTTTTCTCTTCACTCGATAATAATTTGTAAAATTGAGTTATTGCTAGTAATTGAATTTCATTCTCTATTAATAATATTTTACTTTACTTAAAACAATATTCAATGTACTTTTTTTACGTTTACGTAAGGTTCTAGTATACGTAATGTAATAGTTGAAATTATGTTATCGCTTACACGTTTGAATTTAGCGCCACGAGGGCTTTCGGCGCTCGCATCAGAATTGTATTCCAGCTGGAATATAACTGATGCGGCGTCTTTATACATACATATATATACATATGACGTTGGTAAGTCGAGCAGAGTAACCTGCACTTGTGCCGACCTGGTGCCGACACCGCTTTCCGATCAGCTGATTTTATACAAACACAGGTATGTTTTTACTGCTTTCACATGTAATTTAGCATTCCCAATTCAAATCCTTTATGTAAACGTTATGTTACGGCTGCAAGTTATTGATTGTATCAACGCTTGCTGATGAATTTTCCTTTGAATAAATAACCACTAATAAGTATATAAAAATAATACATGTTTCATAATACTAACGGCTGATAACTCCTCATTCTATATGATATGGAAATTTTAAGAAAGCAGAGTACTTTATAACGTTCTTATGAGTGTTAATAAGTTTCAAAATAATCTTTAATATCCAGTTGGTTCGGTTTTTATTATTATCCACTTGAATGTGAAATTTTATATGAACATGATCCACGAATATTTTTGGATATTTGGAATTGTATATCATATCATTCTTTACTCTAGTAAAAAGAGTTGTTTATAAATTTTTCGGTTACTTCTCAAGACTCTAATATATTTATTGTTTATCGGTAACTGGTAACATTTGTAAATCGTAACTTCCTCGCGTATGTAATCACTAGTATCATACGGTATGTGTCACGAGATCTAGTTAGTTTTACAATACGTTCAATCATTGTACAATGTAATAATCGTCAAGTATACATAAACGATTAATACCATGTCACTTTAAAAGACTGTTGTTTTATTGTTTTCAAAGTATTTTTTTTCTTAAGAATAACATGTTCATTCATTGCAGTTAATGGCATTTTCAAAAGCTCACATATAGATATCAAGCAAGTACACTTAAAGTCATTAACAAATAATACTTTATGGAAATTTAAATCAATTAATTGCGGATTGGTATTTACACTTACAACTCGACTACTGCGGTCTATATGGTATCACCGTATATTTAGTACGAAAATTGAAAATTTTAAGAGTCGTTAGACAGATCATGATAATTTCATAAGCAACCCGAAAATGAGAAGTAAATTATTATGGAAATTTTCTTCGTGTAATTACGTAAAACGTGGTACCTGATATGTGCTGGCTACGAGATTTATATGTAAGATAACGTGCTACTGATGACTGAAAGTTGTTCTGGTAAATAAGATAATAAAAAATTTCAGTGTTCATCGTTGACAAGCGAATCTTTATTATTCCAATACAGTGAGAACGATATTTCCATATCAAAAACTTGCTTTTAAAATCCAATACTCAAATCGAGCAATTTGAAATTCCATATTTTCGAATAGAGAAGGATTACGTGCGTACTGCGCACCTGTTTTCGAAATTGCTTATTTACCCAACTGCACATTTGTTCGATAAATGGCTGACGATCTCTAACTTTCTAAAAATATGTACTGTTTTAACTGTTTTATGTATAATTGTTTATGTCCTATAAGAAATACTTTTTTTATTTTATTGTTTAAGATAAAAGATTTTCGTTATAACTAAAAAAGAAAGAGAATTAATAATAGAAGCATGCGAGTGAAATGATTATATTTTTTTTCAAACAGCGAACAATGGCGGACAATTATTTTCGTTTTGCGATCGATCGTGGTGGAACATTTACTGACGTTTTTGCAAAATGTCCAGGAGGAAAAATTCGCGTTATGAAACTTTTGTCGGAGGATCCAGCAAATTATGACGATGCACCTCGTGAAGGAATTCGTCGTATCTTAGAACAAGTAATAAGATTAACTATTTTATATGAAATGGACAATATTAATGTTATTTTCTATTTAGTCAATCACAACAACTATTTCACCTTGATGTAATAGAAAAAATTTGTTTTATATTATTTTTATTTCAAGGTGAATGTTCAACTTAAGTAAATTATATTATTAAATAATGCATCTTGAATGTAGGAAACCGGATCACCAATTACAGGTGAAATCGATACGTCAAAGATAGCATGGATTCGCATGGGCACGACTGTAGCCACAAATGCATTACTCGAGAGAAAAGGAGCTAAAATGGCTTTACTAATCAATGAAGGATTCAAAGATTTATTGTACATAGGAAACCAAGCTCGACCCAACATCTTTGATCTTGTAAGAAAAAGTTTTTATTTGTAAATGGATATATTTAATTTGACGTAAATCCGGTGTGTATCATTTTTGCTTTTTCATTTCGTTAATAACCGAAAACGAAATTTTGTAGGAGGTTGTAACGCCAGAAGTTTTATACTGCGAAGTAGTAGAAGTAAAAGCAAGAGTTGTACCGGCTTTGCCCGGAAAATGTAATTTGCCAAAAGGTACGTGGAAAAAAGTCAAAGGTTCCACCGGAGAAGATCTCTTCATTACAAAAGAGCTGGACGAAGCTAAACTCAAGCAAGATTTACTAAGGCTCAAGGAAAATGGAATAGAGAGTGTAGCAGTGGTTTTGATGCACAGTTACACGTAAGCCATGTATAGCTTTTCTGCCGACATATACAATTACGTTATAGCAAGTAATTGAATATCTTGCAAATAATTTTAAAATTATTTAAATTTATGGTCAATTTGAGATAGTTCTATCGCTATTGCTGATTTTTCACTAATCGTAATAAGTAAATTTTTTCAAATTGTTCCGTAATGTAGATAGAACAAAAAAATTACTGTAATGTGATATTTTTTTTTGCAATATAACCTGATCAAGGTTAATTTTTTTATCACCGAATAGTACTCATCGACGAATGTTCACAAATAATTGTTTGCCTGGCTTTTTTTACGGCCATTTACTTTATAATATCGAAAGAAGAACGGGTCGAAATACTTATCGATTTATAGCAAATTTTTTCACATTTCGTTTCTACTGGAATAAATAATTTAGAGATTCTAGAGCACATCGATACAGATAAACATCTGAATGAGAATTATTTCCTTTCAGCGTTACACTTTACTTGCGGCTCAACAAATAATCAGACGAACTTGAAAACCCATTATGCGTGTGGTCTCCACTTACGTGGTAGAGAACTTGATTTGTTCACAGATTACTTGGGAAAAATTATTCGGGAATGACTTATTTTTCTGGAGCTGTCAAATCTACTTTCTATATCCGATCACCCAATGAATCAATACGTTCAAGCTCACTGACGCCCAAATAAAACCACACGCTCTATTTCATATAAATTTTTAAAGCTCCTTTCCGAGCTCTTTTCATTAGCGCTGAGCTGTAAGTCGAGAGCAACACTAATCCGAAAATCCCTCACTACTCAGAGTATACTCAAAGGCTTTGGAAGTCTATATATTGTAAATTCAATTACTTTTGGTTTTACGACTTCACTTTTATGTAGAATTGTAGGTTTTATTGCGATTCATCAGTACACATTATTTATGAAAACATACGGCGCAATAATAATAAAAGTACTAGGCAGTGAAGGGCGCAAATTGCATCTTCAAATTTTACATTGGCTCGAACGCTTCATATAAAGCTATCACATAATGTTCTTATAGCACGTTACCGTACTTATCGCTAGAAACTCTCGTAATGTTATGTAGGTATGCTGAACAAGAGATTCAAGTCGGAAAATTAGCAGCAAAAATAGGATTCAAACAAATTTCTCTGTCACACGAAGTAATGCCGATGACCCGTATTGTTCCCCGCGGCTTCACAGCTTCGGCAGATGCTTATTTAACTCCTCACATTAAAACTTATTTACAAGTAAAGTACTTTGTAATTATGTTTTAATTAGACCAAATATGACGTCTTTTACATATCTAAATATATTTGATATAGGGATTTTCGAAGGGTTTCAAAAATAACCTTGAAGGAGTCAATGTTTTGTTCATGCAAAGTGATGGCGGCCTTACACCCATGAATTCGTAAGTTATTGAAATTTATTAATAAATTGGGTAATCCTAATGAATTTTTTTTTAATATATTCGCGATTGACAAAGCAGACTTGATTGAAAATCAAATTATTGCCATTAAAATTTCATTAATTTAATGGGAATTTATTTTATGAAAATAAATTGATTAAAAATTATTATTCATTTTAATTTTAATTGATAATATGCCAGTTTCAATGGTTCGAGAGCAATATTATCGGGACCAGCCGGTGGAGTTGTTGGCTATGCTGTGACAACTTATCAAAAAGAAACAGATCTTCCGGTAATTGGTTTTGATATGGGTGGAACATCGACTGATGTCAGTCGTTACGGAGGGAGCTACGAGCATGTTTATGAGAGCAGGACTGCTGGAGTTACGATCCAAGCTGCTCAGGTAATATTTCGATTGTAGTTCCATTACATTTATTGCATTAAATCAGATTACATTTGATATATGCAGTGATATGAATTCAATTTCGTACTTACTACAATTTTTTTATGAACGAACTTTTCAAGGCTTTTTAAGGTACAATTAAATAAAAGACTAAAACCATTTATTTTTGCTAACTTGTTCAATAAATGTATAATTTAAACTTTAAAAAAATCACTAAACGTCAATAATTAAGAGCAGAAGATTGTAAGCACATCACGCCGTATCTTAAAATATTGCATAGCGTCCGAAGTATTTTTAATGCTATCTACCACATCACAAACGTTATTGAAAAAATAAATTCAGTTGTTACGAATGTATACAACGGTTTTGTACACATCGTATATACGTACTGGGTGTGTAGACGTAACGTAATTTGTACAGACGAACTCGTTCGCGCTTTACGAGCCATTTCCCTGTTTTGCATGTATGTATAGCAATGAATTTATTGCCCTGGCTGGGAATCTAATAATGAAGGGCCAAGCTTGATTTAAACATTATATAGCGGAATTCAAATCTTGATTAACGTATGTAACAGCTCAAATGCTTTTTTCAAGCGTCTCTCAAACTTCTCTATGTTTTTCACTATGTATTATTTTGATATCATTTTTTTTAAGAGTTAAAAAAAAATTATAATTCTCTATATTCTCTAATTATGACTCTCTATACCTATTCATATACAGTTCGCATAGCAAACATACACAATGCAAAAATAAATAACTGTAATAGGGTACACTATATAATTTCGATAAACAAATAGGTAAATACTAATAATTGTTTTTGAATAAATTGTAAAAATTACCTAAATATTTCATTCGCGCAGCTCGACGTGAATACGGTGGCAGCGGGCGGTGGATCGATGTTATTCTTCAGATCGGGTTTATTTGAAGTCGGCCCGGAAAGTGCAGGCGCTCACCCAGGCCCGGCATGTTACAAGAAGGGTGGTCCACTGGCCGTGACAGACGCCAACTTGGCTCTCGGCCGACTGCTACCCGAGTACTTTCCTAAAATTTTCGGACCTAACGAAAACGAGCCTTTAGACAGATCACGCACTCTCGAGGCTTTTGGCAAATTAACGAAAAAAGTAATATTCTCAAATTACCGAGATCTTATCAATGTTCTATTTTTAATTAATTGTTTGCCTCTTTTAAATTCAGATCAACGAGTTTTTACGAGAGGAAGGCAAATCGGAGAATGAAAAAATGTCTATTGAAGAAGCGGCAATAGGATTTATCAAAGTGGCAAATGAAGCCATGTGTCGGCCGATTCGGGCATTAACTCAAGTACGGTGATTTCAGTGTGAGATTATTAATCACTGATTAATCAATTACCAATTTTATTCACCCAAACAGTTTTAAAGTGAATTAAAACGAAAATTCATGATGTTTTATGACGTATATAATATGTTATATTACCAATAATATTTTTACTAAAAAAAATAGGCGAAAGGATACGATACATCACGTCACGTTTTGGCATGCTTCGGAGGCGCCGGAGGACAACATGCTTGTGCGATCGCTCGAAGCCTTGGCATGGGCACCGTTTTTGTGCACAAATACGCCGGTATTTTGTCGGCTTATGGTATGGCGCTGGCTGATGTCGTAGAGGAAGCTCAAGAGCCTAGTGCTGAAATTTATAATGAAGGTAATATATACTATTAGATTTTAGTAAATGCAATGCACATTGGCTTTTCGAAACATCTTTTTTTTATAAAATTTTCACACATTATTTCATTGTATGAACGTTTGATTACGCAGAATCTTGTTTTTTTTTTTGAATTAAAAAAAAATTTCTAGATTCGTTTGGTCGTCTGGATGATCGATTCGACAAATTGCAACACATGGCTACACAAAAGCTCTTAGCACAAGGCTTTCCAAAGAATAGAATTGAAACTGAATGCTACTTACATTTACGATATGAGGGAACTGATTGTGCATTGATGTGCACTCCTAGTCCTAAGAAATCCGAATCAATATGTACTAGGCATGGCGACTTTACAGCTTCGTTTTTAGATAGGTGATTGCTTGGATAATTCATATTGAAACTTCAAACGAATATTGTGATTTTTATACGAGAAATGTCCTTTTAAAGGTATCAACAAGAATTTGGCTTCACCATGCCCGACCGAAAAATTCTAGTTAGCGATATTAGAGTACGAGGTATTGGTAAAACTGAAGTTCACGAAGATTATTCATTGCCGGAATCTAACAAGCCACCTCAAGCAGAGAAGGTTCATTTATACTTACTGACGAATTATGATTATTTTCTTTAAAAAAATTGATTTTCATTGACATTCGTTTATTTTAGAAAACCAAAGTTTACTTTGAGGGCGGCTATCAAGATACCGAAGTATATCAATTAAAATCTTTATCGCCGGGCTATATTATTAATGGGCCAGCCATTATAATGGATAGTTTGAGCACTATTTTGATAGAACCTCAATGCACCGCATCAGTCACATCGCGTGGCGATATCAAGATCAAAATTGGAGCTGGTTTACAATCGAAAGTTACAACGGATCTTGATACTATTCAGCTCAGTATATTTTCGCATAGATTTATGAGTATCGCCGAACAAATGGGCAGGTTTGTGTGCAATTCAAAATAGTCTTCGAAATGTAAGTACTTCGTTGGCAAGTAATAACGTAAAATGCCTTTCAACAGAATTCTACAGAGAACGTCTATTTCAACGAACATCAAAGAGCGACTGGACTTTTCATGCGCTGTGTTCGGACCCGACGGTGGTTTAGTCTCGAATGCGCCACACATTCCAGTTCATCTGGGCGCAATGCAAGAAACTGTACAATATCAGATAAAAGCATTCAATGGCAAGTTCGAAAGGGGAGACTCAATACTATCGAATCATCCATCTGCAGGTGGCTCTCACCTTCCAGACCTCACAGTCATAACTCCGGTATTTTACAGGTTCGCTGAAAGAAGTAAAATCCTTCTTTTTTTACAATCTGTATTATATTTTGGCTAATTTATTTTCAGAGACGTGCCGCATCCTGTATTCTTTGTCGCGAGTAGAGGTCATCATGCGGATATCGGAGGTATAACGCCAGGCTCGATGCCTCCGCATTCTACGATGCTGATACAAGTAAATTGCAAATAGAAAATTTGTATTCATAATAAATAATCTAGAAACTCGTTACATCAAACCCGGGTCTACTTTTTTTTAGGAAGGAGCCACGTTTAAAAGCTTTATACTGGTTCGCAAAGGAGTATTCCGTGAAAAAGAAGTCACCGATGAATTGAAGGCACCTGGAAAAATTCCAGGTAGCTCTGGAACAAGAAATCTTCCTGATAACTTGAGTGATCTCAAAGCACAAATAGCGGCTAATCATAAGGTAAGTTGTCGCTCTTTAATGCACACATTAAAAGTAGAATTGTATTGGTATTTTCCTTGCATTCAGGGAGCTCAATTGGTTAATGAGCTAATTGATGTTTATGGACTGGATGTCGTTCAAGCTTATATGAAACATATTCAAGATAATGCGGAATTAGCAGTGCGCGATATGTTGAAATCTGTCGGCAAAAAGTTGTTTGAAAAAACTCAACATCATTCCATTACCGCTTCAGATTATTTAGACGATGGTAGTGAAATCAAACTTGAATTGTCGATTGACATTCAGAAGGGAGAAGCAATTTGTGACTTTACGTGAGTATAACAAAGTACAATTTTAATTTAAGATTTTTCTGTTTCTTTCAACGTTGATTAACGTTTCAATGATTATAATCGTGTAATGGAAAATTTCTAAGCTTCCACTGCGACTGATATTGATTTTTTCATAACAGCGGCACTGGATATGAAGTTTGGGGCAACTGCAACGCGCCACGTGCTATCACTTTATCAGCTTTGATTTATTGCCTGAGAAGCATCGTTGGACACGATGTACCTCTCAATCAGGTGACTCAATCCATCACTTTTATGTGCATATAAACCTATTTCAAGACATGCGCAATATGTCTTTTTATCACTTTCTACCTATGATGCTTCCATCAAGCGCAATTTTTCAATTATTAAATACTTTCATGACACTTATTCGCATTTTTATTGTAGAATGTCGATATTTATCGAGCACTGCATAAATACTTCTATCAAATTATTGAATGACAAATAATAATAATTCGATCACTAAAATGAAAGTACGCGACAAAAGTTATGATAATTCAGAAATGCCAGTCTTAACAAAAAGAGGAGTGAAAATCTATTATGCTTAATGAAAATCTGAATAGGGTTGTTTAAAGCCGGTAAAAGTGATAATACCCAAGGGATCGTTGCTTGATCCGTCGGACGAGGCTGCGGTGGTAGGTGGCAACGTTCTCACCTCTCAGCGCGTTGTCGACGTGATTCTTTGTGCGTTCGGTGCGTGCGCCGCATCTCAAGGCTGCATGAACAACATTACCCTTGGGACCGAGGAATGGGGATACTACGAGACCGTCGCCGGCGGTAGTGGCGCAGTAAGTCTTTGCATTTATTATTTGTATTGGTAAGGGCGATACATCAAAATATCTTCCTTTTGCATTTTGTTTTTTTAAAGAAAATCCTTTATTCATTATTCATGACCCTTTCAGCCCGGCATTCTTCGCATTTATTTTTGTATACTAAGCTAAAACATTTATAATATAAGTATGGCGTGTAACAAATTGAAGTTTCAGCATTCAGTAATTCGAATGCCTAGCTATCATTACCCCGAAAGCGTTTCCCCAAATGATGAATCCAACAAATATAAATATAGATTCAGGATTTCAAGCCGACGAGTAATTTTCAAAACCCGAATGAATAATCTTTGACCTGCTAACTGATGAATTTATCAAGTAGATATTTTATATCAAAATCTAGACCTCTAGAAAACATGCATAATCAGATAACTAGTTTTTCGTAAAAATACTCGGATAAATCGTCTCAAAATCTGAATCAGTAATAATTAAATAATTGACTTGTAATATTATTTTACATTTTGAAGATATCACTCTGATAAAACTTTATATTTCTATAAAATCACAAAATCCTGTACAATTGGTATATTTTGTAAATTTTTATCTTGGAATAATCATAAAACAATTATTATGCTTTGAAATAAAAGAAATTGTAATATAAGTGTCAAATCGTGATAAATGCATAATCGTCAAATTAATATAACCAAATAAATCAACTTTAAAATCTAAAATAACAGCCTATATACAGCGTTTTGAAAAAAAAATACTGTACACGCCATTGAAAGGGTCTCAAAAACAGATAATTTTAGCTTGATATCAAATTTTAGACGTAATTTGCCGACCGTATATATTCGTTTGAACTTTGGAGCTATATATACCTCGAAATTGCGTATAACCGAGTTATCCGATTCTGCCGGAAAGTCACTGACTAAGTTCCCATTTTCGGCGTCACCTAGAAAGTTTTAAGCTAATAACACGAATAGCAAATTTTTAATTATTCAACACGTGAAAAAATATTGATTTTTTGACGCAGGTACAATCACTTAAAAATCATGATAAAAGTATAGGATTTCTGATAACGTTATGAATAATGTCAATTAATATGTAATTTTCGATCTATCTTTGAAATTGATCACACGTGTGCCAAAAATCAATATTTTTCTCGCACTCTACGTCGCAAATTAAAGCTAATGAATGCTAAAATCTACACTGCAGTTTCAAAGAAAAATACGCTTCGAACTACGGTAGTGAAGGAGGTTTGTTTTGCTCCCACTCATGATGATTTTTCGATTTAGGATGTTTGGGAATGGAAACTCTATGTGATTAATAATAATTTCTTATATTGGAAATGACTAATGCTCTAATACCATGCTGACTTATGAGTCACTTTAGCGGATTGCTTTTTCAGTACTGATTATCGAAAAAAATCTTCTCAACATAATTAAAAAATTTTGCCAAAAGATATACGGTTCTTGTAATGTACTTAAATGATTTATCGAAAATTATCGTTAAAGTTTTTATTGAACTCAGGGACCTACGTGGGACGGCAGAGGTGGTGTTCATACGCATATGACCAATACCAGAATCACTGATCCCGAAATTTTGGAATTGCGATATCCAGTGATTCTCCAACAGTTTTCACTACGGCAAGGAAGTGGTGGTGACGGCACTCATCGAGGTGGCGACGGAGTTGTACGTGAAATGATATTCAGGTAACACTTTTGCAGATCGTTATAATATTATTTGAACTAGTACGATAAAATAACTTTACTCTCACGTTGTGAAAACACCAGCCGAGGGTGAAATCACTTTATCCCCCTAGTATCGTTTCGATATTTTACGATAAAATGTGCGTAAACTAAGATCCAGAGTATGCGCTTTGGCCTGAGCGTGGTATAAGCCAAGGTTTACTTTCACGGCATAGCATAAAAGTACATTTAATGGCATGCTTATAATTTTTCAGTTAGGTATTGATCGTCACTAGTGCTATCATAATAAAAACGTAAATTGTTGTGGCAGTTTCTGTTGACAGTAAAATTATTCTCATCAACTCCGACCTGTTAACAAAATGACGAGATATCGAAATAATTGTTTTGATGATACGAAAATTCCTACAGGGCTCCTATGACGCTGTCTGTATTGACGGAAAGAAGAGTTCATTGTCCCCCGGGACTAGATGGTGGTGATCCGGGTGCTCGTGGACGAAACACATTAAACCGAATGGACGGCAGAATGATCAATTTAGGACCGAAAACTGCTGTGGCAGTCAGCGCTGGGGTGATTACTAAAAATTATTCACTTTTAAACGTTTAAAGGCTACTATATAAAACGCGTTCATAATTCGTTTTGTAATGTACTAAATAGCTCGAGGAAATTTACGCTTGCGGGCACACACAATTTAGTCATGTGAAATTAGTATTTATTAACTAAGTTCACAATAGTTCATTTTTTAATAATTTTTTTAGCGTTACCAAAACGTTTCGTTTTTACTGTCCTCTTTTTTCTCAATGTGTCATATCTCACTCAATATAATATTCGATACGTTTGTCGGAATAATGTTTCAATTTTGTTTCTAAATTTCAATAAGATCACTAAGCTCAATTTCGATTAATTTTTCTATTGGCCACTCACAATCAGGACATGTTTTAAATTTTATTTTGAAATCGGAACACCTGTTGCTTACAATACATTTTTGAAGTTTACAAATAACAAAATGCTATTGTTTATTACAGGATTCATTCTTGCTAGAGACTCCAGGAGGCGGTGGATATGGCGAACCAAAAGAAAGGCCGATACTAACGAAAAAGACAAAAAATACTTTTATAGAACGCGGTAGTGTTTACGAGTATCGCAAAGCTCAAGAATCCGTATAACAGCTTGTAAAGCTGTAAAGGCATCCATCCTCAAGAAAAACAAACGTAAAATCTTGCCAAAAATGTTTCATATATATTTTTTCATGTGTTTTATTATTAAATATATTGTTTTTTGATCATTGCTTATTGTTTTTATTGCTTAATTCATCATTTCCAAATAAACATCTCCAAAAATGTTGTCAAAATATAATTCCGATTAATAGAAAATAGTTTAACTAATCGTAAAACGATGACCAGTTACATAATCTCTAAATTCACATTTTAGCAAAAATGAATTGTTATAGTATGAAATGTGTTCATGAAATTATATGTTTTAAAATATCATTTTCAAACAAAAAAGAATTGAGAATTGTCAACAAATTAAGCCGATATTTTTAGTACATCAAAAATTATTTAATCACTATTTTTCACATTTTTTACAAAAAAAACATATTATTATTATTATTATTATTATTATTATTATTCTTAAAGTTGTTACATACAGTTAGATGAGTTTATACCATCAGGACTCGTCTTTGATCACAGGACGCAGATGGAACATAAATATATACAAGAACGAGTAATAACGAGTAATCACGAAAACTCGTTAGGAGCCAGTCACGGATATGATGAGCTCATAAACCTAAACAGTATCTATACGCGGGGGATATAGCCTTGTCTCGCGCAATTCCAGTAGATGCATCTTACTAGATATTGCAGGCATAACGTGTATCAATCTAGCAACACTACCCAAATCAAAAGTAATTGTCTCAACATTGGCGAGCAGTGATACTGGCTGATGTAGTGATCAATTTGTGATTCGATTTGCTTATACAGAATATCAACTGCGTATAACAGTATAATGGAAGACCAGTGTAGGGTGCGGCTTTGCGAAAGGACTGAAGTGTGCCATATGAAAAAACTTGGATGTCTGCATCAATGTAGCTTTTAATGATTTCTGACAATAAAAATGATTGACGTTTGTTGAATTAAAAATGGATTTACGATTGCATATCTGGGTCAAGGAAGAATAGCAATAATTAATACTCAGATGTTGATTGATCAATTATTTATTCCAGCAAGAGATAACGTTTCCATTGAAATTACTCAATCAGATCATGAGCTTATAGAAAAAAAAATTACGAATGTATATTAATCCTCTGACGATCGCATATTGAACTAAAATTTATGAAATCATTTAAGCAATAATTTGTATTTTCAATAAAAAGTACATCGGCTTTCCTCACTCATATCTGTAATAATTTCTTATAAAATTTGTCAAGCAATAAAAGAAAAGAAATAATAAAACTTACTCTCATGAAACCACCTTACTATTTAGATAAACAAAAAAGAAGTGGAGAAGACAAAAATACTGGTGATCGTGTAATCTGCAAGTACTTTCTCTTTGAGCAAAAATTTTGATGGCAGTATAAATATGAACGAAATTGATGAGTGTCGCAATTTTGTAGTCGACGTAACTAAAACAACTTATGGAATATCAACTTCTTGAAAATCTATTTCGACAAACGATTTAATGCACAGGAAAATTTCGTGAAAAATAATTACCACGAAATCTGCTCAGCTGAATAAAAAATTTATATTGCGATTGAAAAAGTAATAAAAATATTGACAAGCGATAAAACCTCTGCCATCCAGTTTTTTATTGGCGATGTGTCATCAGGAACCAAAATAAAAAACTTTCAGCATATTGGTTTTATGAGTCAAGTTTTCCAGCGAGTTTTGTATATGGGATGACACGAACATATTGAATAAATGCAGAATTCGGGAAAAAAGAATGCTGTAACGAAAAAATGTGAATATTCTCATGTACACCTATTTCAGTCAGTCAATCATATGATAAAATGAAATATCAATTATGATTATAAGATTTTAATATAAACCATAGTATGATATTATTATTTGGTTTTGGTGAGAAATTATTTGTAGGGATCGTAATTGATCTTGTATATAAATCTACAAATATTCGAAACTGAATAAATTAGTAAAATGATTTAAACTACACCAGAATAAATATATGCGAAATTGCACGATATTTTCCTAAAAAGTATTAAACATATCTTGAATAAACGAGAATTGTTTTTCATTATGAAAGGTATTTAATTTCAACGAACTACGTAATATTATTTACATGAACGCAGTGAATCATCAACGCACGTTATAACCAAACTGACATCTGAAAAATATCGTTGGGTTTTTAATGTTTTCATAAGATACACACTGCACAGAATACTCCGAAAACGATTAGTCATAATCTAAGTAGAAACATTTATCATTGGTAAGTTTTTCAAGCAGTCACTATATATTTATTTAGGAAAACTATTGAAGGAAAACCGCGACAAAATTTCCTATTCATTGTATTTTCATTCTGGCGAAAGACTATTTGAAGTGTTCTTATTTAACGAATTGAGTTGACGATGTAACGTACTTTTTAGCATCCTTTTTGATCTTTCAATTATAGAAAAGCTCATGATTACTAATTGTGGTTTAAGATCCCTCTATAAACTTCTACGTTTATTTATTTAGAAACTAAATGAAAAATTTTTGAATCAGTTTACCCTTTAATGATTACAGATTGTGGGAGCACAAAATTACTGTGGATAAGCCTCCTTACCTAAAATGCGACTTATTAATTTCAGAGCGTTCCGTGCAGCAGTTTCCTCACAAAAAGATCTAACGATGCGTTTTAGATGTTAGTTTGGTTATGACGCGATAATATTTTGTTTTCGTAATAAACGTAAACATCAACGACAATTGTAAATTATTGTTTGATTTTCAATATTTTTGTGATGGAACTGATACACAAAAGATTTTGAAAATATTAGTCGCACTTAAGGTATGAAAATTTATACATAGTAATTTTTTTTTCATATTACATTTAGTTTAGTGAAATGATTGAAAGAGAATCGCGACAAAATTTCCCAAAATCTTCAAGCCACGATACCAATACCTGTAATAAAAAAGAATTGTCGGCGTTGATTGGTGGGTAGAATGCGTGCTCCTTTAATAAAATTATTATCTATCTGACTTTTACCCATTTGAAAATAGTATATGTACATATCGCCAATCCAGGGATGGCAAATAGCATATGCAAATCCATAGCTCATGAAATTTGACAAACGCATGCGTAATATTCATGCGCTATTTCAATAACAAGGACGAAAATACTTGAGCAGTAAAGTTGCATTTTGACACTCGTTTTGAAAATATAATATTGTATATTACGCATTGAGGTGAGAAATTGTAAAGTTCATAGTGCGTATTTTAGATTCTAGTGTTCATGGACCTGTCGTTTTCACTTTCCGTGATTTTTGAACAAAACCAGATTTTCGCCATTTACTTATGTTTAGTACGTAAGCTATCTGGATATACTGTAACCTCAGTAATAAGAATAATCGTAAATACGTGGCGTGAAGTTTGCGCTATCCATTATACTTACAAACGAAAATAGCGAGAACTTCTACATAATGAACATAATTATGTAAGAGAAAATTCGTTTTGCTACGAGTCGTCATAAGCAAACACTTGCTGCGTAAATTCCCGCCTTCTATTCAAAATATTTAAAAACTTTTTTCCGATGAATACGTTTGTTTGAATGTTCGTCATAAATTTACTCAGCTGTTTAGAAACGCAGAATCAAAGGCTCCGTATGTAATGTTCAATGTCAATTGTACTGAGAAAATGGAAAATTTAGCGATTGTCTCGGTCTTTTGTCCATTTTTTCTATCCCTCGAACTCAATATCATTTCATCATGTAACAATGATTATTTAGCTATTCTCTACTTTAACATAAATTTTTGAATGTTATCGCTAAGCCATTTTTTAAAACATATTTCTGAAAATATTCAAACTGCTATATTGAAATAATAAGATACTTCTAAATTATGCATAAGAATCTATGGTTTTTTCCGGCAATACAAGATCATTGGAGGTTGCGGCATAAAGTATGAAGTTACGTTATTCGTAAATTGGAATTGATAAAAATGATTGTGTAGCTCAATAATTTTATTTCAAAATTACCATGGAACAGTAATAAATAGTTATAAATATATTGCAGGAAAACTTCCATATTGAATGTTCTAATAATACATATGGATGACGTCATTATTCATCGGAAAAATAACTTTTTTTATCGTGATAAACAAACACTAATGCTATTCACACTTTTTATGCCTGTGGTCGTCCCACGTAAGACACACACGTACTGCAGTAGAAATACGATAACAGCTGTGTCAATTCAGTCGGTCTTAAAGATATAAAAATGAAGACAATTTTGAATCTGAATTAGTATCGCATGTTTCATGTTTGAAACAATTATAAGAGTTCGCACGAAAACAGTATTGGAGTACAATGAAGTTCGCAGTTATAACTCTACTGGCAATATTAGCCTTTGATCGTTCGTCGGCTGTCATTCCTGATTTCGGCCAGTATAATTTCAATGATGCCAAGGACACTCTCGTTGCATCTGCCAGGGCCGTGCCGAATTTCTTCCGACCACATTCAAAACTCGTAGCTCCTCAGTCTAGTTACCACTCGGGAAGAGGGCAATCCAATCCGCCCTTCCATCAGTCAAATCAGCAACAGTTTGTACCTCAGCAAAATCAACAACAGTTTGTACCTCAGTCTGGTGATTTCGGAAGTCGTTTTGGCCAATCAGCGGGCATTCAAAACAATAATCGACCCTTTTTTTCTCCGCATCCGAAGCTTCAGGCACTACAATCAAGTTTTCTTGGCAGACCAAAGATCACTTACGGGCGTATGTTTGACGATGATTTTGTAAATTAAAAAATATACGATACCTTACAAGGACACACGCGTCGACTTATGTCGACCAGGTAAACCTCTCTCTCTCTCCCTCGTGCGATAAGAAAATTGGTTTAAAACTGAAAATTCATGCATACATGTGAATTTGAGGACATTATGCGCATTAGGCTATTAGTGATCTGCTTGTAACATATGTTGTTTTTGTAATCATTGTGATTATTGAAATTACTCGAAAATAATTTATTTTTCTGAATATGTAAAAGTTTTATTTATGAAAAAAATGTACTAAATATAATAAAGCTCATGAAAATATTTCAATTTATTCAACATTAAATTCCTCACTATAAAAGCAGTGAACAAGTCCTGAAAAGCATAACAAGAGATAGCGCATTGATTGTTTCGTGTAGCTGTAGGAAAGAAAGTAAGTTGCGGTTATAGGAAAGACATTTCTTTAAATTCATTCTATTTTTTCGCTATTTCACGATTTTTTAATAATCAAATAGAATTTGGACCAATTTCGGTATAATATTTTGTCATACGAAAAGGAATCATTATCTATTCCATTAAATTAATAAAGTAAATATAGTTCTGAATTACTCAATAAGTCATTAATACTTTCGCGAACAATCTCTGACTTTATTCCCTTGTTTGCATATAACGTGTTATTTTTATTTTAATGAAAGATTCACAGTTGTAATACAATAATTTGAAGTTGACGCTACTACGAAAAATTAATCATTGAGGAACTTATGATTAAGAGTTACATCATCAATGGTAGAATATTAGTTTAATTTTTGCTGCTGCGTGTAGTTTTTATGAAAAGATATATGCTAATAAGCAAGAGAATAGTGCTTGTTTATACTGTATATAAAAAATATCGTTTTTCTATGTATTTACTGCTCAGTGAGGATCCAGTTCAGTTTTCATATTTCGCTTTTTATTTTCATTGTATCCTCTTCACCTGTTTGCATCTAGTATTTACCATAACCAACTCAGCCAGTCAAACACATTGAGAGTGCATTGGTTGGTTATTTACCAACGACAGGCTGGATATCATAGTCCGGGAGCTGGGTATGCTCCCATGTGTATTACGGTGTCCAAGGAAAAAAAGTGGTCAATATTATGTGTTTTGAGTCGCTGAATTCAATGGTGCCCGACGTTTTTTCGAAAAAGTTGACGTGCGCAGCCCTTATATACAATTATTTAAATAATAAAATATATGTATAAACCGCTCGAGTTCAATGTGATTCTCGAAGCTCCTATTTTTTTCGGCCATTTTTCGAACAATAGACCCGAAAAACGAGCAAACAAGCTCATATATTTCAATAAATCATGAGCAAAACAAACAAGACTCCAATCAATCTCGGAGCAGTTAGGGAAAACCCGAATTACCCCGAGATATTGTAGCAATCACGGGAAAACCCAAATTATAGGTTTTCTTTA
>JAWWMK010052631.1:0-42178 GCA_035047105.1 Galeopsomyia nigrocyanea | reverse complement strand
CCCCCCCCCCCCCCCCCCCCCCCCCCCCCCCCCATCGCAACACCGCGAGTATACGTCAGAGAGCTAGCCTCGGCCTTTTTCACTTAGCAGGCTTGGTATCTTATCCGCGAGTTTCATTCCTTTCTTGAGTGTATCTGGCGTGTGCCTGCCAGATGTACAGAGTAGAGAGAAACCTCGAGCGAGCGAGAGCTAAAATCTCAAGCCGGAGCTCGTGAGCTATATGCTTTGTCATTTTTAAAAATGATATTCACTTGGAATATCCCGCGTTTTTTCCCCTCCCGGATGGTTCTTTCTCTCCCTCAGTACGCGTCTGTATACGTAAAATATGTACAAAGGATTGCCGTATTCATTTTTTTTGTTTGGAACGGCGGAGGCTTCGGGAAGGCTATCTTTTTATCGTGGTCATTTGTATTGGCAGTATTTCTGGCCGTGGCCTCTTGGACAAGCCAGATGGAGGCAGATAAGTGAAATATAACACTGGTTAATCTTGCGTGCATCGTTCCCTCCACCTATCGGAATTTCACCTATCCAATCGCTATAACGTACATTCGCTAAATAATGGGTTTCGATCGAAAAATTTTTTTTCTAAACTATTGTATAGCTGCTTGCCGCAGGAAGCATAACAAATGTGTAAATTCACTTATCCGATATGCGTAACAGGCAATGTTTGTCAACGATATAATTTTTATGTTTTTGCGAGAGAGAGAGAGAGAGAGAGAGAGAGAGAGAGAGAGAGAGAGAGAGAGAGAGAGAGAGAGATATTGCTAGAAGTATGAATTATATATGGTGGGGTGCAAGATAGCGGAGTTGCGAGATGCATTTGTGATTCCTTACTCACTATACTCTCAAGCGGCAGGCCGGCGGGCGGGTGCAGGCGGGTGCAGGCAGACAGGGGACGAATCGTCGTGCGCGCGGCTGTTTTGCTTTCGACCGGGGATTCGCGCGACAGAACTAGTTGTGCCTTAGCCGTAATAACAATTTATTGGCAAAGTTGGTGCAGCGCGGCCGGCCGTGCCCGTATGCATACACATCCGCGCCCGGCATTTCCACTCGGGAGTGCACGCACGCTTTAAGCGCCAAATGGAAAGGGGACCGAGAGCCTACTACCCGAACTTGCCACCTCCGAGCTCGACGCAAGTATAATCGAGCACATGCACGTTGATGCAGCCCACTTCCGTGCATTGCCGTGCTTGCGACAAGTTATTAGCCGCCGACCCACATAGCAATTGCACCTGTATTTTTATTCGCTCCGTCGCATTTATCTTCCAGTTTTATTTTGCGTTCTCAAGAAAGAAAAAATAAACGCTCCGCTACAATCGATTTCCGCAGTTGCAGTGAACCTAAAAACCGCTAAAAACAAATAGATAGAAGAAAATACCGCGTTAATTCTTCGATATTGGGATTTGGGATAGGCCGATGTTACATTGCCTTATTCCAGCAGATTCCGCAGCGGTAGAAGAGCAAAAACGAAAAAATAAATAAAACGGCTACGTGAACGAAAGCGAGAAAGTAGTGTATATCGGGGATATTGCTTCCGCATCGGTAATATTATTCTAATAAATTTGCGTGGCGCAACGCTGAAAGTTAGTACAACCGAGAGTACAAGCTACCCTTTAGCAGGGAGCCAGCTTCGTTGAGCACGAGCGATGTCGACTCAGCAGTAGCAGCAGCAACAGCCACGACTCGATATTTATCGTATGTAGCCGCAGTAGCCCAGCTGGAAAAAAATTCACCTCTTTGTCCGAGAAATATTTTTGCCCCGCGTACATATACTCTCTTGTTTATTTCTCTCGCGGTTGCCTGTTGATTGGCCGACTTTCAATTCAGTCGCGTTGAAAGCTGCAACAAAGGCACTGTGAGCTTTTTCTGTAATTTTTTTCGAGGCTGCTGTGCAGTCGTTACAGTCTACCGAGTTTTATTCAAAGAAGACAACAACTGCATGATCATATCAATTGCGAGTGCGCTGGTTTTTTTTATTACGCTCGTCTCGCTGTATTATCATAGATTTGCAGAGAGTGAATAGCAAACGTGCAAATTGAAATATTGCGATATAGCTGGTGCGAATCAAGGGAGGAGCCAGTAACTGTGGAGTGTTTGCTCGAGCGAGGTGGTAAATATTGGTGGTGAGTTGACTCGAGAGAGGGAGAGGTAGCGGAGTGGGTTGTTTGAAAAAGTAGTAGAGGTGGCAAGGAGTCGTGTCGGTGCGGTCGTATGCTCTCGCAAGCACGCGTTCGAAGTAAAAATAAATCAGGGTATCTTGTGGGACGGCGGGCGCCGTGGCCCGTGAAATTCGTTCAGCGCTCGTCGTACGGCAATGAAAATTCCATCGCGGTATCTATACATACATCTGCGGTTCTGCATCGCGGATTCACGTAGAGCACTGCTCGGCGACACTCTGTCAGCACACGATTGTGCATTCAGAAAATGTAGGCCCTCGCTAGCTCGCGCCGCTCTCTGTGTTTCTTTCGTTTGGGCTTTGCGCCGGCGCGGCTGCTGCTGCTAATGGCCCAACCAAACTCATATCTCGCGAGCGCCAAGTTTTCTCTGTCTTTTTTTCTTCTTTTTTTTAATACCGCCGCGAGGAAGCTCGTTACGCGCGGGATATGCTATGTAATTTAGACGCTTTCGAAATTAAGAGGTGCGCGCGCGGCGGCCCAGCTACTCGACTGTGCTCCGCATGCGGGATCCGCAGGAAACTGTTGCTGCGGCGCTGTTTGGCCTTGATTAAGTATTGTTTGTCGCTCTGCCTACGTGCGCGGCGTTATTTATTCGCAGCTAAGTAGATTAATGAGAAACACATTGTTCGCTCTCTCGCACCTGGCTAACGTCGAATTTTTTGCTGCCGAATTTCTCTTATGCCACTCGGTCTATATATTCAGCAGCTTTAGTGCCAAAGTGGATAATAATACCCTGCGCGCAGCTAAGTGTTTTTTATTGAGTCAATTTTCAAATGCGCACACTTGGTAAAAGTTTTGAGCGTATTTTCTAGAGTACGGTCATACATACCGTTGGCATTCTTATGAAAAACTACCTCAGCAGCACTCGGCGGCTTATTGTGCGCGCCGAGAGGGAATAAAACGAGCAAAATAGCAAGCGAAACACATTCCGCACGGTGTTGATGAAAGAGAGCAGTTTTCGCGGCGACAATTTAGAGGAGAAAGAGACAGCCAGGGACTGCAAAGAAGTTCAACTTGCTCGCTCGGAAAAGGAAGGAGACAAATAAAAAGAAAAGAAAAATAAAAGTTGCACGCGTAACTTGGCCACGAATTAACGCGGTGCATCATTTATTTATCATGCGAGTTGCAACTTTTGTCAAATCCTCCGGCGTGCGCATGAGGTGAAATTGTGCATTCTTGGCTGGGGCTAAAAAAATGGCCCACAATTTGACGCCAGCTGCGGCATAGCTGCAGTATACGCGGCGCAGAGATGGAATAACGGCATGAGGCTTGACGAAGAGCTTGCACGACGCTCGCGCCGCGCGCGCGCTCTCGAGAATACGACGACAAGTGAGATTTTTCATGCCGACGACGACGCTTCTCAATTATGCGTCCCCGAGTGCCACCTCGAAAGCTTGCCGCAAAATGTTCTCTGCGGCTATTACATTATTTGCCCTCAGGCCCCCGTTTATTATGTTTTTCGTCGCTATCGCAGTCTCGAGTTCGTTATCGCCGAACTATTGATCGATCCAAAGAGTTGTTAGCAAAGCGTTTTTCGCCGAGGTAGTATACAGCAATAGGAAGCAACAAAAATACAATCAATTAAAAGCAGCGTCGCAGCTCTCGCGTGCGTTTTCATCCGCATTCGACGATTTTTCAGGCTCAATTGCGCCGCGTTATAAAAGTGGACGCGCGTATGTGTAGCGCGGCGAATCTCGAATGATTTATTGGGGGATGAAGAGCGGAGCACAGGCGGAGCTGTTAGGTGTGGAGTATATGCCAGACGCGGCTAAATACCTCGTGAAATAATTTGATCGAGTGCAAGGTTTATAATCTGGCGCAGTTTGTTGGAAGGTTCGCGCGTGGGCGCACATGCGAAATCGAGGTAGCACCTGTGCAGATTCGTCTTGGGCGTGGCCTGCGTGCAGAGTAGTTGGCGCTCTCTCGCTCTCGAGCTCGTTTGCATAATTTATTCGGCTTTGATGCATGATGGAGCTGCAGCCGCTATACGGCTTGCAGCAGCCCACGCTACAGTCAAACAAGCATCAAATTTAATTTGATTTCTTCGCCTGGCTCGCGAATAATCAATGTGACTGAGAGAGAAAGAGAGAGAGGCGTAGAGTTGCTTATGACTTGTGCACGCATGGATTTGCAGTTAATCTATCGAATAAGAAGCTTACTTAGCCAGCAGTAGTTAGCTCCATATCGTGATTGCATATTTATGGCTAGTTAGCTGATCAAATAACAAGCATTTCGTCAGGCAGTCGCTAATTGTGCACGTTTTACTCGCAGATTCGCAGGCTCAAGTGAGCAAATTGTGAATTATAGAAGCGGCCTCCTCGAGCATTCATTCAAAAGATAATATGATGATATGATCTTCCATTGTTTTTTTTAAGAAGATGCTCACATGGCAGTGAATTTGGCATTGCAACGCTATCAAGTTGAATGCTTTCCGCCACCTGATTGTTACTCGCTTTTAAAACGTTTTTATAAAAATTTCAGGGCTTCCACGCCGTTGCAGCTTCGATTTATCCACAGTGCATCTTTAGTGCTTATCGTCTCATGTACGTTCGCATCTCGGCATTTCTTCGATAAAATATTCAGCCCTTGAATTATTGAAATCAGAAACGGACATTGGAAATAAGATATTTATTTGACAATGCTTCATTTCTGTACATTGAATTTCCGCGATAGACGGAATAGGAAAAATCGAAGACTAATATCGCTTGGTCGAAATATTGTAAAAGTGAGCATTCAGTTATCAGAAGCAGCAGCAGCAGCGGCGGCGGCAGGGAGTCGGAGCGCAAAGCTGCCTCGAAATAGTTAATCTCTCGTCAGGTGTCGTGTAATGTAAAGCGCACTCGCGACTATGTACATGCGGATAGAGCGCGCGGCATGCGAATGCGCCGGCTCGTGCCTGGCGTGATATTTCTTGCGGCCCAACTCGAGCCTGAGCGATCGGCCTGGCTGCAGTCAAAGTGCAGTTCACGAGTAAACATCGCAGAGCCAGTTCGAGCTTATATATACCAATCGCACGCTATATGCAGCTAGCTGCCAGGCCGCGTTCGCGTGCGCGCACTTTCGGCGCCTCGTCAAAGTATCACAACCGACGCGGATATGGCTAACTAGGCTTACGGCAGCTGCTATTAGCTGTACGACTGACGTTAGCCAGCTGCCAATTCGTTTCTTAATACTCTTGCTTACAACAACGCTATTGTCGCTCAGCATCCTGCGCCTCTACAAAAATAAGCACAAATAACTTGCAACGAGTTTTTCTTTGATTTTTCAAGCGGACAAGCAGCCCAACAATTTCGATCGAAAGATCGCAGTCGAAATAAGATTAAGCCGAACTTATGGCTGAATAAAGTGGTTGCGGCGTGGCCGACGCGGACGGGGCAAAGTTTTGCGGGGCTGCCTACTTCTTGCTGCGTTTATTCGTCGAGCGAGCGAGCAGTAGCTAATTAACGTCAGAATGACGAGGGCCAATCGATATATAGCGGAGAGCCGCCGCGCTTAGCGATCCTGTCCAGCGGGACACAGTGTTGGCGAGATGCGCGCGTGTAGGTGTAATCGTGGGGGGTATTAGACCTATATGTGCTCGGCTGCAAACTTTACTCACTCGGCACATCGGCATTTCCAAGCCAACTTTTCGAAGCGACCCCAAGCTCAAAAGGAATATGTGCAGCCGCAGTTCGTCAGTTGCAAATGCAGAAAGCTGCTTACAAGCAGTTAGCGCGTAGCTCTAGTTTGATTCCCTTTGGACAAAAAACTCCAATATCATTTTATGGCCTTTTGGCAGCTAATATGGATTACGGATTTCCCTCGTTACACCTGTATCGTTTCATCGGGCAATTGCGATCGAGTGAAAGCGGTAAAGCTTTTAAAAGAGTATGGGTAAGCTCGGTAAACTTGCGGGTCGATCGATCGCCCGCTCGTTCTCAATTTCACGCCCGTCACTTGCTGTATACATGTCGCACTCGTGGCATCCATTGCCTTTATCTGCACTGGCACTACGCGCGACTTACTGTTTGTGCTCATACGCTTGCAAATTCAATCAGCAAGATTCTTGCATCGAACTCCCGTCTCGGATTATCTCACTTGTCTTGTGCGCAATTCCCGACTGAGCGGCTGTGCTCCTTTACGCGATTGACGTTCCCGTCCGTCGTTCCTTCGACTAGACAAAGTTCAACGCTACAAAGTTCACTGATACACGGATGTCTCTCTTCACTAATCCTCTTACTCTGACATCACACAACCTTGCTACTAATTCTATCAATAGTACTGATCTAACCAACCTACCATCAATTCAATTATGACATTTCCTAGGCCATTTCCTCTTCGCAACTTAAAATGTCGATGCTTAACGCGCAGCGAACAGCTATCCTCAAAAGCGCACAAGGAATAAGTATAGCACTCTTGTTAAATTTACCGAGTCTTTATCTTTAGTGGCCGTACTGAGCGTATAAGCCCACATGAGATAAACACAAATAGAAAGATCGAGCGAGGCTCTTTCGGTTGCTGCTTTTACTGATAAAGCGCTCTATTTTGGATTTTCTCGATTTAGCTCGCGTGTACGAACTAAATAGTCAAAAAACAGAGCGCTTCAAAGTGAAAAGGTGCTTTGCCGAACGAGTATCATGGAGCGATGTAATTTATACAATGCAGGGCTTTGCTCCGTACCTTTGTGCTGTATTTTGTAGCTGTGCTTGATAACCGCGTTAACGAGTACTGCTATTATATATCTGACAAAATTTCACCTTTTTTACATAACTTTTGCAGTAACAGTTTCAAACGATCGGATTGAAATCCATTGAAATAGGACCATAATAAACAATTATGTAATCAGAGAAGTAGAAAGTACGCGTTGTTCCCGTTGGATAGCATATACACAATTTATAATTGACATTGGTTGTTGATTAAACTTTGTAACTTGATTACTCGATTATTTGTCAATTGATGTCTTTTGCAAATTATCTCGAATAATGTTTTTTGCATTGATCGCTGGAGTAACTAATTGCTGCAAGCACGGCTTTCCAATAAACTGATTCGCGAACAAAAATCTGCAATTTTCGCTCAGTAATTGAATATTTTCAAAAGCGGTCGACGCATCGAACAATGAGCTTGATGAGAAAAAATGCAAAGGCAGAGAAAAGAATAAACAAAGGAAAAGGGAAAAAGCAAATAAAATCAAATGGATTTAAAGCTCAAGTAGTAGAAAACGAAACGTGAGACAGGGACAATGAAAACGGCGGCGAGCGGGAGAGAAAATGCATAGCCACATTTTCAATAGAGGACCTGGACGATTGGAACGTGGTTCTGGACTCTTTCTCGCACGGTACGAGGCGGCGGGCGGTGCGGCGGGCGGTGCGGCTCTAATTAACGATCCCACGACGAATGGGCCACGGGATGAGAGAAAAGAGCCCCGATAAAATGGAATAAAGACGGAGTGCCGCCGTCCCTGATTTATCTATCCTCCCGCATAGGTGAAACAAACTTTTTCACAGCCGCGCGCGTTTTCATTTTTGAAAAACGACAGAGTAGCGAAGAAAAAACATCTCGACGCAGTGTCACGTTTAATTGAGCAAACTTTTATCTCGCGCGTTCTCAGCTCGAGATTTTTACACGGCGAATTGAGCTTTCGGCGAAAAACCTTTCTGGACTGATTACACGCAATATTTTCTTTCGACGTTTCAGTTAATCAAGTTAAGTTTAGCTACTTGTCAGCTATTCAACTTCCGTGCCTAGTATTATAGATCATTGTATATATGTAATGGATATAGGCATGATGTTACTATGGCTTGTACTATTCGCGAACAAAACTTGCTGTAGTTCTCGCTTTTACTATGCGCTTCTCCATCATAAATTCCCGACACCTTTGATACGCACTCAGACTCATACGTATATTAAAATTCCTCCATGCGCGATGGAATTTCGCTTGTCTGCTTTTACGCGATTTTTTTTGTCTATTTTTACTCTACCTTGTAAACTTGAGCTCGGTAGAAAACTTGAAAAAAGTAAGGAATAGCTTTGCAGATGCCTTTGACTAATGCAAGCGCATACTTTGAAGGCTAAAGCTATATGAAAGTCCTGTTTCGGAATTTTACATTTACTGCTGGATCTGCGCTTGTCGATATAGAACATCCACGTATTCCTTGTCTTTTGCAAAGATCTCTTCACATCATTTATTCATACCCTATAATGCTGACAAATTACAATAACACTAATAGCAATTATAGTCCAACAGCTGGTTTTTACTACTGCTGTTTCTATTTCAGTTTTAAACTGTCTCTTCGTCATGTGAACGTTGATTGCGCGGCGCTGCATTTTGTGTTGCTGTTTTTCGTTTCATTTGTGACAGTGATGCGCGTCTTTGATGTTCAAACATGAGCATGGATCATAAATAAACAAGATTGCATTTCATTCGGTGGGTTTATGGAACATACGAGTACTTTCGAATCTTCATTCGCGTACGTTATAGCTGAATATTCGCTTGATTATATTAAATATCGTTTGAAAGCCTCCTGTGGGTACGCGAACGTATACGTACAGCCTCAAAGAGAATGCTGCGCCGTCGGAATCAGTTCCAATATTAATAAAAGATTTTTAGGGATTAACAAAGTTCTAAATAACGAGGTTGGATGTAGGCTATTGCGAGAGAAAGTTTTCACTCCCCATGCCAGCGAAATTACCGTCCAACGAGTGCGCGCGAAACTCAATATTTTAAAATGCCGCTCCCGACTCCCGATGGGGATGCTAATAGCCATTAATTATGTGGTGGGTTGCGCTTCGCCGCAGCATCAACTGCTCTGTCTATTAAGGCACTCTACGTCCCAAAACGATGTTCAGCTTGCTACTAATAACTTCGACTGATATTTAATGCATTGCCTATTTCGCCCTTAAGCTACATCATAGTTGATTTATTTACCTTTTCTTTTTTTTCTCTCTCTTCTTATAGCACGATAATTAACTGCTATATTATGGCAATAATAATAAAAACTTTCGATACTATTTAACTTTTGAAATATGAGCCACCTGCTTATTCGCATTTGCAGCTTCATCGCCAAAATAATCTTTTGAGCAAGTATTGATCTGTTCAAACAAAAGCCATTATCGTAATTTTTTGTCGCTTTTGTTTCCACGAGTAATCTCTTTTTATGGACATCAGTTTTTCACGCATGATCGACGTTTTAAATAATCGCATCAGTGTGCGACGTCTTGGTAAGTTCAACATTAAAAGAAACAAATTATTTCAAATACATGGTCGCAAGTAATCAATTGCGGTATTGTTTCTCCGCGAGCTTGAAGCTATGACCGATCAGGCTGATAATTGCAACGTAGGTCAACGCGTACGAGTTGATTAGAGCAGCATGTACTGCAAACTGCGTTATAGAGTTTAAAAGTCATTGCTTTGTCATGCCTGTTTAAGTGGGACCTGAGTAAATTGATCTTGTGACCACTGGATTCTATAGTGTGAGAGTCAATGTAAAGGCTGAAGCCTCTGATAATAGAAGCGCAAGTGGCAATCAACTTGCCAAATAATAGCGAACCTGCATTTCGTTCGGCTAGCACTTTGCACGCCGATTGGTCTCTGAATTATTGACAATTCATCATATTTTTACCACCGCGGTATTTGTGTACATCCTTGGCCGCAACTGTTATCAAACACAATACATTATTGCCTACATAGATAATCCCACTGCTACGCAAACCAATTTCATACTTTAATCAACGATGAAAGAGCGTTCTGAGCGTTTCACGAGACTCAATTTTTGGAGGCAAAAATATTTTATTACTTATATTCTGTATTATTTAACATGTTTTATTGACTTATTTTAAAGGGCCTCATGCAAACTCTGAAATTGCACAACGGTTATCCTCAGGATCTCGAAAAGTGTGATGAAGACTTCGACGTAAGTATATTATTATAATTTTCACACTGAAAGTAAATTGTTAGTGATTAAAAATGATGTGGAATTTGGTTATTTAATTTTGTGAGCATTATATTTACAGTGTTGATGATAAGGCGCGCTGTAATATAAAATGGTTAGATTGTAAAAGAATAATTTCGAAATGATTTGATTGGTCGTCAAGCTTGATTTGAGAATACTCGATATAGGAAAGGTTGGAGTAATGAGTTGAATTGTTCAGCGAGTTTAAAGGAGTTGTGAGCGCGCATAAGAACGTCGCGATAGAGTGTAAAAGTGTAGATAAGCGGTGTAAGTAGCTAGCGAGTAAGGGTGGTATTTAGCGAGCTGCTAGATTTAGATGAGAGCAGCTAGCGTGAAATTCGGTAGCGGAGAGAGGGAGCTAACGTTGTTTGCCAAAGTGTCAAGCAGCTGCGGTAGCGGCGGAAGACGACAATTTGGCTGCGGTGAGCGATCGCGGTGAGTCAGCCCCGATAAATCGGGCGATTTGCAACGCGGCCGGCTTCGCTGCTACTGTCCAATATGCAAATTCGCTATCGGGCTGCGAATAAAGAACATTGGCCCGCGGCTGATTTAATATTAGCTCGGCGCTCCTCGGCGCTGCTGGGGCGCATCGCGGCCGTGGCGAGCGCAATTTTTTCCACCTAACAGTGGCTCCGATGGAAAAACAAATTGGAGGCAAAACGAGGCGCGAAACTTCTTGGAAAATGTTTTGCGATTGGAGCTGAAAATTGGTGTGCCTGTATATATACCCACAGTAGAGTCGAGGTGCAGCGAGCTGAGCCACATGTAGCGTGGCAAGTAGAGCGTGAGTGTAGGGACGGCTCGGCCCATTGATATTCCAACGGCGAACGAGGCAAGCTCGCGCGCGCTTAATGCAAACAAGGACCAAACCGTGGGCAGATGCGCGCCTATACATCTCCCCATATGAATACCTTTGCTCGCGTGCAGGCGGCCGACGCGGCGGCTTGGCTTGCGGGAGTCAATCGAAAAGACTAATCACGCGATTCGATCCCCCCTCCCCGTCCCTCCCTCGCTTATTCGCTTGCGACTAGCTCCATCTGTTATTCACGAGGCCTCCTGTCATCCTAATCAGCCTTATCACATTGTACAGCTACTCAATACCTCGAACGGTATTCCGAGTGAACCTTGGCCATTTACAAGCCAAGATTGTACACTCGTATATCAACGGACTTTCGCGCAATCCCCACTTTTGCACTTTACACACTTAGGCTCGCGATCGATCGGCAAAGCTCACGAGTGACAAGCTGCGATATTACCTTTCGATCAAAAACACGCGACCTCATCACTTTTTAACATTATAAAATTCCCATGACACGGTTATTGGGCCGCATCTAAAATATTGTCACTCAAAAGGCAGCAGCTTTAATGTACGACTTCGTATACAGCAGCAGATCAAACGACCGAAGCTTTCACGAGTTACTTTTAGGGCTTTCAGCAAGTGGCCGCCGCGCAATGTTTTTTCCCCTCGCGACCGTGACGATCGCGGGTGCGCGTCGCGTCTATGGAAATATAGTGCACTTTTGACAGCGCGGCGCGCGTCGAGCGAGTTGGCCAAGTTTTCGCGACTGCGGGGATTCCCGCTTTAACGAGGTAATCCTCTGCACTCTGACTGCAGCATGGCCGCCTCCTACCCCTGCTGCTAGCGTACAAACGCATCCAGAGTCGTTTTCCCACGCTAGAAATCCGAGCACCAGCTACGCTCGCAAACTTTGCTGCTTTTCCGTTCAGCCAGCGCCCAACTTTTCAATTCGATTTTCCACGCGCCTCCCCCTGCATCCCCCACCTCCATTTTTGTCACTCCATCCCTGCTCTCTTCGAAAGCTAACGTAAACTGATCCCACCTTTCAATCTCACTTCATTTTGCGAATCTCAACTTTTTTTTCTTCTACGTTCCCTTCGCGGCGTTTAATGCGTGTTTTCATAGCGCGCTACGAATAAAACTTGTCATTACTTCGTAAAATCTAGCTATGAAAAATTACTCTTTGATGAACTGGTCCATCATTTATGGCAGTATATCATTGATGGGTTATTTATCGAACGTATATATATAAGGTTTATCCAATCACTCATACGGTGGAGCTTAATTAAACGTTATTTTATGGAACCATTGAAAATTTTACAGCATTAATGCTGGAAAATGTAAACCGAGCGAATCGGTAAACAAATTTTATCACTAATTAACCATTTTATATTTTGGATAAACGTAAATAGTATAGTTTCATAGGGTGCATCATTGACTTTTATTGTTTTTTTCAATATACATGCTGTTGAAATGAATGCAAATCTAATCATAATTATAAGTCGATGCTGGAAAAAACCATTCGCCTATCATTCAATTTAGTTTTAATTTTGTTTCTTCATCATTTTTCTGCTGCCAAAAGTGATTAATTAAAATTTTTAATTCACCGAACCGACCTAGATCATGGCGAAAAATAAAACTTTGAAAGATGTCGCATAAATGAAGAGCAAAGAGCGGCGTAATGAAATTTTCCAATGTCTACTCGACTGGGCCAAGAGAAAAATGGAGTGGTAAACAAACGAAACGCAGCAGCCGCGTGAGAAACTCGGTCGAGTGTGGAATCAAAAAGAAGGGAAATCTATAAAGTTTTGCACTTTGCATGAATACGTAAAGCCAACGATGAATTTTTTTAATATATATATTTTTTTCGTTCCTTTGAGAGAGATTTTAATTTGTTACACAAAATTCAATATGACATTAAATACGCGTGCTATACCTTTTCAATTGAAAGACTGATTTATTTCTCGGAAATCTGTTAAAAATGGTATTTTCACATAAAAAACTTGCATCCGACAATTTCTTTGCCTAACAATTCCGAAGATTTACAGATCAAAAACTACAGTCATATCATGAGGTGAATATTTTGAGACTCTAACTTCAGATTTGTGTTCGATTCGGAATACCGAAAATTTCTCTTTCAAAGTGGTATATTTGATTTTTTACGCACTATTATACGCACCAAGCAATATCTAAATAAGTTTATTGCGATTATTTAGAAGAAAGTACAGGAAGACCACAAGTTTTTATTGACAACACATGAAAATTTAGGGTGATTGGGTAGTATCAGATCATTCGAGAGTAATTATTAGAGTGCCGCCAATGATAAGTAAATCTAGGGCATCTGATAATTTCATCGATATAGTCATAGCTAGTAGTAATTTAATATTCAGTTGAGGGTGCAACGAGCTGTCTAATAAAGATTCTTCTGGAAATCAGCAGGGACGCGACAATGAATGCAATTTGTCGAATTGCACGGAGCTCTTTGTAAATTGAATTTTAGGCAAATCACAATAAGCGCGTAGGAACGAACGAACGAACGAGGAGGATTGGGCTGCTCGCTGGTGGAGCTCGAGTCCGCGCTCATCTCCCCAGGCACTTGTTACTCTTAACTTCGAGTTGCATTAATTCATTTTTGCTTTGGCTGATTGTAGTTCTTTTCGGATGTCGGCTCGGGAGATGACGAGATCAATGGCTCGGGGGATATCGATTTTACCGTGAGTTATGTGCCACTAGCCACCCCATGCTCTTCTTCATGTTCTGCATACTCAATCAAATATTAATATTTCTCTCTCTCTCTCTCTCTCTCTCTCTTTCCCTCTTGATACAGCGCCTCTTGAGCCCACTCTACATTCCATGTATATAATACTCCTGTAATCAAATACGCCACGCTGTTAGCTTTGGTGCACTCGATACCCGCGTCTACTTCAATCCTAACTGAACGATCGCTACGCAAACGTTCTGGGCATTCGTTGTGTACATACTATTCGATGCTGCTAATCCTCTTGATCTGATTTTGTTGATTTTGCATCTGTCTCGCGCTGCGCAGCCAACTCATTGATATATCTGAGCTGTGATTCTACATAAATCTAGCTAAGCTGTCTTGAAGTCATGAGAATAAAGCAAATAATTCGCTTTGATGCTTAATTATTTTGAGCTGCGTAACTAGAGTGAGGGGGAGAGAGAAATTTCAGTGCTTCTTATAGCTGCATCGTTGGCACGGTAATAATAAAAGCACTTTGAACGTCTGCTGTCTAAACACAACACACAAGTCGTCAAATTGATTTGGCGCGTGGTGCGGATGGTCAAACAAACAAACAAACAAGCAAGCAAACAAAGCGCCACCGCCGACTGGTGGCAGTTTGCCACCAATCAAGCTTTGGCCGTGACGTGTCATGTCCGCATGGCCAAACAATTGACTGATTTGGCAAGCAAAGAATGCAAGCATTGCTCGCTAATTCGAATAGCAAGTGCGGCGGCATTGCACGAAAAGCCGCTCGGCGCTCGCAGCGGATGTTTCAATTTTTAATTCTGCAGCAAAGTAGGCCGAACATAAAGTGGGCTGAAAAACGACAGCTGAACACTGATAACGTGTACGTGTGGGTCTGTGTGTATCATGATGGGCTTGGTAGATGAGAGGCGGGTTATTGGAAATTACTTAGCAGAGCTGGCGTAATCGCGTCTATGAAAAGGCTCAATTTAGCCCGGTTGCCGCTTCCGTTCTCCCCCCCCCCCCCGCCCCTCCTCCTCCTCTCACTCTATCTGCGCTGGCGTATATTAATTACGGCGGCGGCGCTCGCAGCGCGAAATAACGGAAGTCACGCGGCCAGCAGTAGCAGCAGAAGCAGCAGCAGCAGCAGCCCCGGCTCATTTATCATTTGCTGCGGGGGTGGCTCGGCTCTCGCGTGACCCGCCAGCGAGGCTCTCCTCTATGAGTATGGGCCTGGCCGATATGTGCTGCCAGTGCTGCAACACTTTTGACAACTACCCGAGAAATGATGGAAGACGAGGTGCGCGCAGTGCTGCGCTACCCCGCGGCGACCTCGATAAATCGGCCTCGATCCTGCTACATCGACTACTACTAGCACTACTACCACTACTACTACTACTACTACTACTACCACCTGTACAGCACGCCATCCTTTCAATTCTCAACCGCAAATCTCATTCCGCCTCAACAGACTTTACTTTAAATTTCTCTATTGCAACGATGCAATATCACAACTCAACTTGCAAGCTTCGCGATACACTCAACAGCTAATACTTCAATTATGTCTTCAACAAAACCATATGATCAGAAAAGTTCGTCCAGTAATAATCCGAGTTAATCATTTTGTAATTGCTCAGACATTCAGATAATTGCAAGAGTGGTGTTTGCTCTCGTGATAAATATGCTCTCATAAAAGATGAGCTAGATTCATTCAGTTTGTTGACGTTCAGACATTCATATAATTATTCGTAAAATTCCTCTTAATTAAATGTGGATATTAATCACGAGATAATCGATTGGAAAGAAAGAAGAATGAGGATGAGAGGCGGCCAAGAAAAAGCAGCTTTATTCAGACGTAAGAGAGTCCAGTCGTCGGGAGGCCCCAAGTGGCATGCAAAGTCCGCGCGACTATGCACACAACTCGAAGACTATGTACTCGCTCGCTCTGTATATACAGCTCTATTAAGCTCTCGTCTCAAACGCTCTTGCTAACATATTTCTGGCCGTTGCGCTGCTCTCGCACGGAGCATGCTTATTTCGTCAATTGTCACATTAACCGATTTCGCGCCTCAACGATCATTATCACCTTGTCCACTTTTTTCTAGTGCTTATCATTCTGTCGTAGACTTGTCATAGATTTTATATAATATGTTAACGCTTGATGAGGCTGTCGTCGATCTAAACAATGCTAAATAACCGTTCGCATTGATAAGTGTGTAACAAAGTCACGTGCTTAAACGCGTGGCGTAATAAAAAAAAAACAAAGACTAATACACGGACGTCTAGACAGAGCTACTAGTCGGGTTGGACAATTAATTGCTGTATGGGTATATCAGGATGGTTTACCATTTCAGAGCGAATCCGTCGACGAGGATACCGGGACTACTCCGCCCGTGATAACACCACCACCTCCAGATCCAAGTAGTGAGTGGCCTTGAGTGGTTGAATTATTTGTTGCGCCTTGTATTTGAGTTGACACGTTGAAAAATTAACATTGCCGGGAGTTGCAGCAAAAGGAGCGATGAAAGGAGAAAAGGGAGACAAAGGCGAGAAGGGAGAAGGCGTGAGAGGCCCGCCGGGGCCTCCTGGCAAGGGTTACGATCTCAACGACGAGGTAAATACGAGCAAGCAACTGTCCTGAGAGCTCGCTGGATTACGAAAGAGTGGCTGAATAATCTTTGCAATCCGTTGACGTAATGCGCAACTGATTGCAGCTTGTTTTCTAATATTTTTACGGTGCGAAATTTACAGGAGTGGACGTCGAGACTGCCGCAAGGGCCGCCGGGGTCAAAAGGTGATGCAGGCGAGTGCAGCTGCAACGCGACCTCGATATTCTCAGCGTTGACGATGCCCGAAATCACTCGGGGCCAAAAGGGCGAAGCCGGCCCTCCGGGCAAAGAGGGCAAACAGGGCCTCATCGGGCTCACGGTACAGTCACAGCAGAACCGATCTTCGCGAGTTCGCCGATGATCCCCCGTGCCGCGTATAACTCGCGCGCAAACCATGATCGCAACACTATACACAAACAACCGCACACACCGCGATCAACAAAGCGCAAGCTAGCTTATTGATAGGGGTACGCTTGGATTGTTGACAGGGAGTAGCCGGTCCGCCAGGCGAGCGCGGCCAAGAAGGTCCACAAGGCCCGAAAGGCGACAAAGGCGACGTAGGTGCCAACGGACCAGAAGGACCGCAGGGTCAAAAAGGCGAGCCCGGCAAGGACGGCCTCGCGGGCGAAAAGGGCGCCTCTGGCCCGCCCGGACCACCCGGCAAGGGAGACTTCGCTGGCTTCGACGTGAGTATCTCACTAAACGACAACAAAACGAAAATTCATATAGAGAACGAGAGAACAAGCCAAAGTGGGTTATTCTGGAATAAGTGGCTCCGCGACATTGCAGCAGCAGCAGCAGCAGCAGCAGCAGCAGCTCTGCGACAATACGCGATATATCCCTTGGAAATGGCGTCTCGCGCGCGCACTGCATATATAGCCCCGATGGGAATGCGTCGCGCCCATCGGGACGCCCGACCGCCCGCCCGGCTCGATATTACTCGCGGCAGGCATGTCCGGCAGCTGATATCCTCTTCCACCCAGCTTTGTTACAGTCTACTGTTCCACTCTCGCGATGCTTCTTTTCCCCATAGGCCATCTCCTTTACCCTCTACCTTCCTTCCTTCCTTTCTTTCTCTCTTTCTTTCCCTTTTTCTGATGCCAAGCTTTTTTTCTCTTTTCTTCAACTCTTCCTTAGTTACTTTCCCTTTGACAGTCGATCTATAACATGTAACATTTACTTATTTTTATACCAGTGCTTTCTAACGATGCTTTCCTCAGTTCAGTGCTTTGCATTATCGAACGTTTTTCTCGACTCGAACTGCATTTACGCAGCAGATAGAGCTTTTTTTCATCAATTGCTGACTGAGGATTCTAGTTGAGTGAGTTGTTGAGCTTTCAACGTGATTTTACGCATTACGGATGAGCTACACATCGGTATAACAAGCTACTTCAACTATGGAAATGCGCACAGACAGAGAAAGTATTCGTTTATTTAGTTGGCTTATAGACGCGCAGCCGAGGTGCGTTACGCGTCGCGTGACGAGCGTCGACATAACGAACTCTCCTCTCATCGTGCTTTCGGAAAAGGTGGCAGCGCCGTAGGCTTCTACTCTCCGTTCGGGCAGACGCACTTGTAAGCTAACGAGCGTAGCCGCGCTATTTGTCTCTCTTTCCATCTCGTCCTTCCACTTACTCTTGTCTGTCTTCATGTATACGTACCGCCTACTCGTTTCGTCACGAGAGTAAAACAATGGGGTGGGAAGCTTTAAAAATGCATGCGAGCAATGTGGCTGCTTCAAAAAAATAAACCCTGCCTAGTAGGTGATCATGTTCCTTTCACTTGAAAATTCCGGAAATAGAATTAAATTAAATTTTATATTTTCCTTTATTTCTTTTAAATATGCAAAAGATACGTCGTATCGAAGTACATACGCAATTTTACAGCTTACTTCTCATATTACGCAGAGTTAATATTTACTCGAAATTACTTTGAAAGAGTTCACAATTTTCTTGTTTTTTTCTCATTTTAAAATAATAATATCGGTTCTGTAATTTTTTTCTATACTAAAATGTACATCGCAGTAGTCGTCGGTATGTCAGGAAAACGTAAATGGAAATCCGTAGTGACTTTCCGTAAATCCTTTCGCGTGCAGTCGAAAATTCCAATAATGACTTTGTATGTGAATCTGTCGAAGTTTCCTGGCTCAAGAAATAAGGTTCACCAGCGAATGCAATAGGCAGCCCTAGAAATTGATTCCCGCATTCCTCAGGGAAATTGATCTGGCTATCTTTTCCTTTTTTGTCTCTACTTTTTCTTCGAACCTCTAGGCTTTTTTTATTTTTGCCTTAAGTAATTAAAACTGTGTAATGTCAAAAATGCTAGGTACTCTCATTCCATTGCTCAATTGGTATGCTTTTTCCAACCATTATTGAATTACATATATTCGGAATCTTTTTCATTTGAAGGCTGTGATACTAGATTTCAAAAGTGAATTCAATTTAAATCCTGCTTTGCAATTGCATTTTTTCCAATCGATTTATACATTTTTTATTTGAGTATTGTAATAAAAGATCATCAAAGTTTAACAAACTATGTTCTGCTTGAAAATTTATTGAAAAGAAAACTTTTTTTGTTCAGTCATAAAAAAACTAATAAGCAATAATTAAAATAATGACAAAGTGAGTAAACGTTTTCTCAAGCTATCGAGTCCAAGCCTTATTGAAAAGTAAATCTCGAGAGTGGGCTGAGCGAGCAGACTGTTCGGCGGAAGGAACAACTTCAAAACTTGAACGAACTACGCTTCGTTAAACCGGATGACGGATTTGCGGGCTTTCGAGCTTGACAGCTGAATAGACCAAGCGTAAGTGGGGCGCATCAAGTTCTGGTCACTCAGCCTGAAACACTACAGCATTTTGACAACAGTTATTTTTTCTGTCCTTTTTTCTTCTCGCTAACTCGATAAAATAAATGTATAGTAAGTTTTAAGCTCAGTTTTCCGTCAAACACGCGCATGCCATGAATATGTCTTACAACCAATGTCTAAAAGTAAACTTTGGTTTTATATTTGAAAAATTTATTCGGACAAAGTAATGCGACGAAACAAGAGAAAGATTACGAAACAAATTGGGACATGTGAGATTTTCAATGGAAAATGTAGTGAATGCTTTGCCTCATATAAAAAAAAATGTGCTGGTCGTCCTTAAATATTTACTAAAAAAAGAAGCCCGAGAGCGTGAATAAAAGCAGTCTGTCGTGCGCGCAAGCAGTTCTTTTTGAAAGGAACTCGCAGCGGTGCAACCTGGTTTCTCGGCTCTTGGCTTTTACTTTACTCACAAATCCGCGAGTCCTCTATTTGGACAGCTTGCGGTCTCGCGCATACGCGCCAGCGTGAAAAAATACGGGAATAAAAATTATAATAATTCAAGGGCCGGTGCAGCAGCATCCAAGTCGGATCCGTCGTACAAGCTCATACAAAAAAAAAAGAAGGCAGCCTCTTTCCATCTGCTTGAAGAGCTGTAGGTCAAAGAAAATGCTCGACGACCGAATGCGTTTACGGAGATAAACGAGCTTACCGTGTTTGGCTAGCAGCATGAGTTTTCACTTTTTTCAAAGCTGTCCGCGTCACTGCGACATAGCGTGGCTCAAGAAATTCCATTCAAACTTAATCGAGTTAGCAATTACATTACGCAAATTGAATTTTCATTTTCCCTTCTACTTTTGCGAGGTTTACGTATAAAATTGCATGTGTTTCGGATAGCTAGATAATTGATTATCGCCTTGTCACCGAATATCCAATAATTTGAAATTAGCTCCGATAAAAATCTTCTAAGAATACTTCTCGACAAGTAAGAGATATTTATAAATACAGATAAACTGCAGGTCTGCTCTGACCAGTAAAGTGGAATAGTGACAGCACGAGTGCTGAAATATTAGCTATCTTATAGTTGTTCTGCCGCGGAAAGCTCAATTAAAGCGGTTGTCTGATTCGTGACTACATAGGACGCTCATTGGATATACATAGCTGCAGCAGATTATTAAGCAAACATCGAAAAGGTTGGTCTGTTAAGTCGAGAGAAGAGTATCTTCAGTCGGTTCATTTATAGTAGGTAGCATGCCTGCGAACGAGTCAATTCTACCGTTGGAATGGGAGCTTCGCCTTCTCCTCGCTGTCAACAATTCGTTATGATATTGAAGCGCACGCTCCTATTGAGTGCAGCATAGCTGCAAGTCAAAGCATCGGATAATTAGCACCGCTTGCATCTCGAGCTGTTAACTTTCTCTTTCGCTCTCACCCTCCCCATCCCTCCTTCTGTCTTCCAGTTGCAATCGACTCTTGGCAATAGAACGATGTTTAACAAGTAAACGCCAAGCTGTCTGATGGAATATGGATTTTGGCCGCCACTGCTATCCTCTCGCGTACTTTATGGCCGGACTCACGCCATACGAATCGCAAATTGATTTTTTTTTTACTAAAAAATTTTAATATTTAACATTATTTAACATTTCTACTAGTCAATGCGAGCAATAAATGTTTGATAATACGACAGCAGAACGATAATCGATACGAAATATTTCATAGCAATCAAATCTTTGAAGAGAAAAGAGTTGATATGCTAAACTTAAAAATATTCCTTAATCCGCTTATGCTTGCAATTAACACCTGCTACTTTTTCAAACTCATGCGCATGCAGCCTAGCTGGAAACCCAGAAGTGGCTACAGGGTGAGTTGAGCTTTTTATAATCTACGCGCTCGAAAACTTTTTGCTGACTGAAAAAAATGTTGTAAAAGTGTAAGACTGTGAATGCAAATGGTAAAATTAATTCTTCAATGTCTTGTTGTAAGGGAAAACTTTTTCTTCATACGAGATTACAAAAGTTTTAATTTCGAAAGAACATATTTTCAAGTTGAAAATTGAAAACAGTAGTTTAACAGTAGTTTATATTAGAAAGCTTTGATATTTTGAACCACAGGAAGGGTATGCAATGCGTCCAGGATTGCCTGGGCAAAAGGGAGACGAAGGAAAACCAGGTCATCCAGGTCCAAAAGGTAAAGCTTTGTTCGGAAAGACGGTATATGATAGTATGAACGGCTTCGCAACGCTAATTTATATAATGAATCAGGTGAATCTGGGGTACACGGGGCTAAAGGCGTAAAGGGTGAGTCGGGACACAAAGGTCACAAAGGTGATCATGGAAAAGAGGGGCCGCGAGGTCATCAAGGCCAAAAGGGCGAGCCTGGAGCACCGGGGATTGCCGGATTACCTGGAGCCGTCGGAGAAACCGGAAGAACTGGCGATAAGGGTGCCAAAGGTGATGGTGGTCCCGAGGGCAAAAGGGGACCTGCTGGCCCACCTGGCCCGCCTGGAGCCGGTGGTACCAGTTCCAGCAATGCTTGTGAGTTCTTTTTGCAAAACCTCGTCAATTTACGAGCTCATTTTAGCTGCTGGCAAGGATTATATTGTACATGTTTAGTCGTGTACTTTGTCAGAAAAACTTTGCCTCTACAAAGAACGAATGAAAAAATCTTGTCTTGTACTTTCATTTATTCTATAAAAGGAGCATTGTCTCTCTAAAGCTCAAAACGACTAAAGTGTAACTGATCAACTCGCCTTTCTGCTTGAACAGCCTCTGGAGCAAGAGGTGCAAAAGGCGAGCCTGGCGAGCGGGGTTTCAAAGGCGAGCTCGGTCTGAAAGGCGAAAAGGGAGACAAAGGAGACGGTGGACCTGCCGGCATTCCTGGAATCAACGGAATTCAAGGACCCCAAGGCAACAAGGGAGAACCAGGTGAAATGAATAGAGATTTTTTTTTGTTATTTTTGGTATTAACTTTTTTAGACTTCGCTAGCTGTGTACTATGAATAAGTAAATACTCGAAGGCACCGAATTTGCGGAGTTTTTTTAGCTTGAGATGAAAACATTTTAACCATTACACCGATTTTTTCATTTACAAAACAATAATGCTTTACAGGCAAAGACGGTACTCCAGGATTTCCGGGTACTCAAGGTTCAAAGGGTGACCGAGGCGAGAGAGGGCCACCTGGCCCAACAACGATCGCGGGGGCCGGTGATTATATCACGATCAAGGGCGAAAAGGGTTCTGAAGGTAGACGTGGTCGCCGCGGTAGACCTGGCCCACCCGGCCCTGAAGGACCTCCGGGAAAACCAGGTTCTAGCGGTGACATGGGCCTTCCCGGGTGGATGGTTAGTTCGCTTTTACTGACATAGAGCTTTTGATACTTTTCATTCAATATACAGTTGAAGTAATTATTTGCACATCATAATTACATGCATGTAGAGTTAAATATTTACCGTATTTGCCGATGACATTCTCAGTGAATAATTTCAATGTACGTACCCTTATAAATTTTATTTCTCTAGATAGGTTAATTATATTTCAAAGATCAAATGAAAATTATTAAAAGTCATCACACATTGTTATTCAAAGATAATTTTAATGTTTATAAATGATGATCATTTTCCATTTCATGCTAACTACAGAGCAATCTGAAGGTAAGATTGTTGATGAAAAAACATCGTATCTTATAAATGTACTGTTGTGTGTACTCTTGTATATGTACTGGAAGTAATAGTTTGCGCTTTCGAGATGTATGTGCCATTCAATTTATCACCTACCTATGAAGTATTAAGTAAATTTGAAAAAGTGCATATATTATGCTGTAAAATGCAGATTTTGTGGCTGAAATTAAAACTATCGTCATCAACTAATATTTCCTCATAAAATATTGCAGGGTCGACCAGGCAATCCAGGAATAGCTGGAAATGCTGGGCCAAAAGGAGAAAAAGGAGAACCAGGAGGATCGGGTCCTTACGGATCTACGTACAGCGTACGTTGCCAGATTTTTCCTTTAAAATCAAGAAAGTTTTGTAGATATGATTAGATAAAGCAACTCGATGTAATATATTTATTAATCAATCGAATATTACGGTAATCGTGTATTAGATGAAAGGAGATAAAGGCGAAAAAGGTGAGGAAGGACCTCCGGGACTGCCAGGTATAGCGGGTCGCGATGGTCATCGAGGTCCACCAGGACCAGCAGGACCACCTGGTCCACCTATTCAAGGAACATACATTCCAGTTCCGGGTCCGCCTGGTCCTCCAGGACCACCAGGGCCGCCGGGTTCCGGAACGGGCAAGAGCCACATTTACGGAGAACGCGAATATTACGGCTCTAGGCAAGGTCCGTTGAAAAGCCACCAAATATTAATATCATAAAAATTGGTGACATTATTCTGAAGGCTACGGTGATTTTTTTATCTTAAAATATGAGATGACATAATCACATGATGGCATGTTTTTATTACGGTTTCGTCAAATCTCTTTTCGCTAAGCAGGACTTAGAAGCAGCCTAGATGAGCTGAAAGCTCTGCGCGAACTCAAAGAGCTAAAGGAACTTCGAAAGGAGCATTTGGGTATGCACACCCTGACTAAACGCGCTTCAGCAATTTTATTTGTTTCTCTTTTTTTTTACGTATTGCACGCACGAACGTTGACAGTTTTATGATACTTAACTTGCAATTAAATGTGCACATTCAGTATTTAAGTTTCAGCGAAATATGTAGTATTCCGAGGTCCGCTTGACTAATTTCTTTTCGATATTATGTATCGCACATTGTTCATTTGATTGACATTCCATTAGCGAGTACATGAAATTTTAGGCTCTAATGCTGCAGCTACTAGGAGACCCGTTGAGACTGCAACGAAAATAGTTCCAGGAGCAGTAACATTTCAAAATACCGATGCAATGACAAAGGTAAATATAGAATTGCAAAGATGCAGAAAATAACGTTAAATACTCTCAATATATCATCTCTGCCCAGATGTCTGCTGTAAGCCCTGTAGGAACACTCGCATACATTATCGATGAACAGGCATTGTTAGTTAGAGTCAATAACGGTTGGCAGTACATCCCAGTGAGTCATTGAATAATTCATTTTCATTTCTGTGTTAAATATGATTGGTATTATATAGATAGCGTTCTAATAGTGAGATGATATTTATAGCGATTATTAATGGCATATGTAATCAGTTAAAAATACTTTTTCACTATTGAATGTATCATTGTACAAAATCAATAATTAATTTTTATTTAACAACTACAGCTAGGATCACTACTACCAATTATGACGCCTACTCCACCTACAACAGCATCACCATCAGTCAATCCATTATTTGAGGCTTCTAATTTGATAAATCAGGTCCCAATCAAAGCATTGAATGCGAACGTAAGAAATATTATTCATTCAGATGTTGATCGTGTATAAAGTCTATTTTCAAACGATTAAAGAGCTATTCCGTGTCTAGGAGAACATTTTTAATTTTTTGGGTGGGATAACAATAAAAATTTCTACTATATTCCAGTAATATAACGATTCCAAAATTTTCGTGTATTTACAAACAACTCTTGTTAAAATGACGTTTCACTGGCGTTTTTAAAAGAAAGAAAATTCATTTTAGTATTAAATAATGTCTTTCAATCTTGAAAAACTCTCTTCATATTCAATTTGGAAACAATCTCCATGCTTTTCAATAAATTATTTACTGTGTAAGTGTATGGTGTTCTTCACAACATGCGTGGTCTCTTGTAAATTGTTCGATAGATTTGTTAAATATTACACATGACTAATATTTTAAAATTTTTTGAATGCTTACCAGCGGCACCCTAACTCGGTAAAGTATATTTATATATATCTATATTTTATACAGTCATCTGTTGATCATTTTTTGTTCAGTAAAATGAAAATATATCGCAAGCATAATGACGCTTAATAATCGATGATTGTTATTTTTTTAAATTTTTATATGAAGAATTAGATAACCGTGAAAGCCATAAACGGCTAAGTATAAAAAATTAGAAATAATACGATGAAAGATAATTGTTTCTAACTATCAAGATAAAATGTTCATTAATTCGACATTCTGATTTTGTGTTTTTACCTCGCATAAAACAATTACTTAGCGACATTTGTATTAGTGAGTTTGTAATTCAGTCAAACTTTAGAAGCTCATAAATAATCCACTATGACTGAACGTACTGAGAAGTAGCTATAAATCACGTGTAAAACAGATGGTTTATAAAGAATAAGCTTGAAAATGCTATAAGATCCTTTATAAAACGCGTACAAGCTTTGTAATGAGACGGCTGATATTGAACTTCGTGAGGTAGTTACGCATGGCGGCGCTGAATGAGCCATACACCGGCGACATTCATGGGATACGAGGCGCTGATTACGCGTGCTATCGCCAAGCAAGACGAGCTGGATTGAGAGGCACTTTCCGTGCTTTCCTTAGCTCGCGCGTCCAGAACGTCGATAGCATCGTCCGGCTAAGCGACCGCGATCTGCCCATCGTCAATCTTAAGGTGAGTCAAACCCCGAGCTTTTTTTACGAGTGTCAAGAGTATCTTCAGCAGAATGTATAGCACCATTTTTTCCATTTACAATATCGATGTTATTATTATCTTCACACCATTCACAAAGCCGGCGAAAAGTCTTTAGATGTATGCTGATAACAGGACGTACGTGAAAATATTTTTTCAATAATTTTTCATATACACAAGCGAATACCGAAAGTACTAGGTCACAATTTCGCTATACTTTATCATAATCAATTGTTACGGACCATATGCTAGCCGTCAAAAAACTAACATTAATTGAGTCAGAGCAATGATAGCATTGCTTTTGCTGTTATATTTTTAGGTTCGACAAATTACGATTGAGTTTTCGGTAGTCAAAAGCCGCAAAATTATCGGATTTGAACAGATTATCGTAAAGTTTGTGGCGAATTCGGCTTTGGATTGCTGCCAAACGTTTGATCACGGACGCTATAACAATTATTTTTCAGCCACCAATTTGTATAATATAGCGGTTTCGCTTAAAGAATACTAGTAAAAAGGAAGTATTGATGTCTGATTTTAGAATGACGTTCTTTTCAATTCATGGAAAGAAATGTTCAACGGCAACGGGGCCTACTTCTCGCAAAATCCACGCATATACAGTTTCGATGGGAAAAATATTCTGAATGACTTTACATGGTATGGAATATTGAAGTTTTTTGGTGTTGTAAGGGGTGTTGTAATACTGAAACCGATGAGAGTGAGTATAACTGTGATCGCAGGCCGCAGAAGGTGGTGTGGCACGGCTCGCACAAACTGGGTGACCGGGCAATGGACACTTACTGCGACGCCTGGCACTCGGGCAGCTCGGACCGCTACGGGCTTGCATCACCACTGACAGGCGGCCGACTTCTCGAGCAAGTTCGCCACTCGTGCGACAATAAATTCGCTCTGCTCTGCATCGAGGTTACGAGTGAGAAAAACCTCAGACGCAGGCGGCGATCAAGCGACGTCGTCGACGACCACGAGAACGTTAACGAGCTCGAACAAGACGGCGATAACGATGACATTGTTCTCAACGAAGCGGAATACTCCGAGTATTTGAGCCAACTTATCCTCGATTGAATAACTACCTATTTGAAACCCACTGACTCCAAAACTTAGGTGTGATGTAAGTTAATGCGCGCGCGCGCGCCGTACGTGTGTATTGATTACTTTGTACATAACATTGAGAGAATAATACGTTTCTTGCAACGAAATCTGCAACCTTTCGCTATCACAGTTCATCCGTATACGTTACTTTTTCTCGCGAACGCGAATCATTAGTCGAAAATAATCCATCGTTGATGAAAATCAGTTGACTCACTGCCAAATTTTTAAATATTTTCATATGGAATTACTGAAAATTTTATTGAAAAGTGAATATAGTTGATCTATTGAAACATATAACTAAAAGTCAATGAAAGCATGGGGATAAATAATTACAAGTCTGAAAATACTTTGCCATGACTTTATATTTTTCAACTAATTCAGCAATTAGATTCGCAATGGTTTATCAATGCTTTTTTGGTATATTTTGCAGTGGACAGCTTATAAGAATTTAAGTATCAACGTTAGAAATATTTTATAGAATCAGCCTTAAACAATGAGTTTTTAGTTGTGTATGTTTTACAGTCTTTTGTATATGAAGATCTTTGAGCGTTTTTGAGTGTTCTGTTTATCAATATATTTTTATTTTTCAATTGTGTTCGGAGCCATCATATAATTTAATTGTAAACTGTAAATAAGCAGGATTAAAAATATTTATGTCTACACTAAAATTAACTATTATATATTTATGCTGTGTTTATCTTTGTAATTTTTTTTAATTGCTCATCTAACTGATATTGAATGAATTTGTGTTTTTAGATATTTCACTTGAAGAATGTAAGGCTGATGAAATTTTTGTAAAAGATAACAGTATTAACGTCATAGTATATGTATTGTATATCTCAAACAGTTATTCGTATTTCCACATTTCTTACAAAGTTTGTGATGATCGATCATATCTCATTTTTTACTGTTGCACCTTACATTTAACTGAATATTTGCGTTTGTCTTACAATAAAAAACCACGAGACATGAATGTTTTTCTTATAGGATTGTAAATAAATAATAACAACATTTTGCGAACTGGAAATTTAAAGTAACATTGTGCCGATTGTGATTATTTAAATACATATCCATTTGACATCGATTGATTTTTCATTTTTTCCCTGCGCTCCTTTGCCTATGCTTTAATTTCCCATTAATGTGAATGATCTTACATAGTAATACATTTATAATTAAAAATACGTTTTTCAATTGTATAAGATAAAAATTAAACTCTTCAAATTTTATTTTCAGTATTGAACAATATTTTATGATGTCACCTCAACCGACATATATAACTTCAAACTATTGAGCGTATCATACTGAAATACATAATTTTTTAATTTCCAGGAACGTATATAAACTGTCTTTTTAACTACAGACGCCTAAATCAAATATATTGTCAAAATCGTATCTAAGTTTCACGAATAAAATCGGCAAGTCAAATTATTAAAAGCAAGAAATTGTGTAGTAAGGCAGTCACATAGGTCGCGCTCTAGTGAGACAGCTTCATTAAGGTTTCGGTTGGGTTACGATTGGGATAAGAGCAGCTAGTCTGACTGCTTGTTAACGAGCAATGATACTCTCTCTCTCTCTCTCTCTCTCACTCACTATAGTTTCAGTACACAGAGCACGTTCCATTGTACAAAGATCTGAATAGCTTCATTAGAACGACGCGGAAAAACTAACAAAAAGTTGTTACAAGCTTGTAACGCAGAGAGTAAAACAATGATGATGAACAAGTTTGATGCAAGTTTAGAGTAATGAAACTCGAATACAGCACAGCACCACATAGCGGCACATCCACATTACTATGTATGACGTTATTTGCTTGCTTGGTAAAATACGTGCAATCTTTTATAAATGAAAAAGTCAGCTGGAGGGAACAGTCCCGTATAAATAAGTCAAGTATTTGTGATTCGGCGCAGTTGCTTCATTTATTGCATACTAAATTCAGCTTTATTATGCATTGCTTATTCCTACGGATTTTATTAAAATAGAAAAAAGTGTAAGCTACATTCCTTATTTGTTATACATGTAAGAAAGACTTATGAAGGCTGAAAAAAAACGAACATTGCTTCAAATATTAAAGATGGCAGGCATTGGCTGAAAAAATAAGGATATCGTTAAAAAAAACAGATATTCCGAATAGATTGAAGCTCAGCATTGTATAATATTAAAAATGATTGGATTTGTAATAGCTCCGATCGTTGCAGAGAGAAACCATTTCAATTTTTATTATATTTGGTCGTTTATTCCTAAAGTGAAACAGATATTGCGCCGCAGCGGCAGCCTCCTACACAATCCTGTATGCAGCGTCGCTTCTCCACGTAATAGCTGTCTTGGAGTAAGAGCACAGAAGCATGTGTTACGCAAGCAACTGCTGTGACTGCACACGTGCAACTAAATGCCCTGCTCTGCAACCGATTTTACAAAAATTTATTATCAAAGCTTTATAAAAAAATAATTGCAAGTCATTTTTGGCAGATTTGGTTCAGTTCCTTTGAAGCTCTAGTTTTATTTCAGTTTGCATCGATTTGTCTACGATAAGTAAAAACGAAAATTCAAACAAAATTGCAAATTTTTTTTTCATAAAAATGGACTTTATTCTGGTTTGTATTTCACTTTTGAAAGTATTTTTATTTTGCATTCCAGAATTTCATTTGCGTGATCAGATCACGCGTGCTCTATACTATGTCTGCATCTGCCTGCTGTACGTGCTTTCGCAGCCACACTACAATATCGTTTGCAAAAAATAAACTTGCAATTGATTATCTATAGCGCTTCGAAAAAAGAACTGGACAGAAAAAGGTTCCGTTGCATACAATTTTTATTTTACTACTGATATTTCGATATCGGATTTTAATTACTAAAAATCGATGCGCGTTTTGTTTTTCGCGCGCAAATTTCTTGAAAAACCGACGGAGCTACAAATCACAATAATAATATTGAATGGAAAGAAATGGTGATTACATTGAAGGTAGGAGCTGCAGGTTAAAGAATGCAATATTCAAGAGGTTCGATTTAGCAAGGTGTCGGCAGGATTTATTCGACGATTGGGAGTGAGAGGCGTGCACGCTAAATGCATTGTTCCGCCGGGTCGTATATACATTCGCCTGTAATGGTAGAGTGCCGTGCTGCGCGCTGATTCGATTCGCAATGTCTCATCCGGCTAAAACGCTTCTAATCAAAGTAAGGAGCAGCAATCTGTGCTCTGATTTTCAGCGAAAACGCCCAGGGCTCATTATCGCAAAGTTATTTATAATAATGATTGCATTATCTAACGGGATTTTCAGGTCTGATTACGGAAATATCAAATGACAAATGGCACGAAAAGATAAAATGGAAAAGGACGAAGTGTAAATTGCAATGGACGCAGTTCGAAAACGCTTCAGGGCACACGGCGGGCAGACTGTTTGCGATTTATTAGGCTGTTTCGTTAGCCATTTATGCCGCCGGGCGAAAAGAGAGTAGTCGGCCAAAGGGGATGCACATATCCGTAACTAGTAACGACTTATTAAATATTTCACTGCGGAGAGGAGAGGAGAGAGAGAGAGAGAGAGAGAGAGAGCGAGAAGCCAGTGATGTCGAATATGCATGAGGGTGCGAGAGGCCGCCGCGCGCCACTCTACCTCAACCTTTCCATTCTTTCTATCCCTCGCTCATTCTCGCAAACCCGTTAATAAACTTCTCAATACACTCGCCTTTATGAAATATTTCAAATGTCCAGCTTCAAAAGCGTTTAGTTGTCGTCATTATACCTTCCCAATAGCTTCCCTCAAACTATCCCATTGCCTAGCTTGAATTGCGGTGCAAATCCAAATAAGCACGCTCTGCGAAAATAAAGATAAGGCTGTTCTATGCTTCACGAGCTACTCAACTGAGGCTATTTTGTGTTCAAGACCACCGGAAATTCGAGGAAAAAATTATATCAGCATCCCGATGGGTCATACTGCGAATTATGAGAGGACAGAGTATACGAATAACTATTAAATTAAATTGTTAAACTTTAAATAGGATCAAGCAAATAATTTTTCACAATTGAAATTCTTTGCTAGTCATATTAGCTACGGCATTGTACCCGGAAAAGCCCGCGGTATTTTGACGCTAATGAATCAGTGTTTATTTACAAGCTAATTGAAGTTTAATAGCATTCTGATCCGCGCGTGTTAATTGTTGTGCGCGGCCCTTTGCCACTATATAGGGGAGGGTGGGGCAAAATGGCACTCTTTTGGGGTTTTTTCATGAAAGACAATGCCAAAAAATTTGGATCTCTAGAACATTGTCAAGGATAGTACACCAACCATTTTTGACTATCCAACGGCCTGTTAAACATTATTCCCTTGTTTTTAGAGAGCTTCGAATTTTTTCGTACGCTTTTCGTCATGCACCTGTTAAACTTTGTGCAGCAAGGAATGATAGTTTTTAATTTTCTGTTGTTTCCGGAAAATTGTATTCTTATTAGTCGTATTCTCAGCTTTCTAAATTCGTTTTCAAAAATTACATTTTTCATTTTTGACATTTTTCAGAGATCCGAAATTCAACATTTTCGAAAAATCGATTTTTATAACAGAAAACAGGTACGAAAAAAATATAATCTGGTAGGTCTTTGTAGGGATTACTTCAACGAATGTGAATATGTCGTGCAGAAGTTGGTTATCTGTTTTATTAAGATTTTAGCCGACTTTAAAGTTAGGGGTGCCGTTTTGCCCCACCCTCCCCCACAGACAAGCCCTTATATATACATATAAAAAGCATGTACTACGCAACACCCCATCGACACCGTCGAATTTCCCACGTTTTCGAGAACCTTTCAAAAGCATCGATTTTCAATTTAATGTTTCGCTTTAACTTTCATTGCTACCCTCCTTCATTTAATTCACTTTAAATCTGTTAGCTGTGCAGTTTTTCAGTAGAAAATTCGAAGCTTCACCTTGCGCATTGGCTAACGCTATTTTCTAAGATTACGTAATAGAGTTTAGGAAACATTCGCTTTAAGCGTTCTAAATGTGCTTTTGTCCAGAAACTGAAAAAATAAGCTAGTTTCACATTGATATGATATAAAAAAAATTTACGTATGAATGAAAAACATTAGCTTATTGCGGAATAATAGAATTATAATTAGTATAGTATCCAAAATTGTTCATAAGAGCTTTTCATAAGAGATTTTAGCACGTAGCCTAAAGCCATGATTTACGGATAGTAATAATTTTTATGTGAGAGAACACAAAATAAATCAAAGAAGGTTTCAGGGACAATATATCAATGACGAATGAATTGCAATCTGGCCATGACAATGTTGGAAAAGGAATAATATGCAACATTAATCGAAATAAAAGCAGCTTTTATTCCGATCATGGCGAGGAGATCCAAGTATTCGGCTGTATAGTGCTCGTGTCATACAGGTGCTCTCTTTAAAACATCATAAACTTGACACGATTGGGCTAGTATTGTCATATTAATTTTACAAAAAGTATTAAAAAATTGGTCAGTAATCCTGCATGGCAGCTTGATAGTAACACGAATCGTAGTCCATCAAAAATGTCTTCTATATTATTTCGAGTTGTATTGTTAAAAATAAAGTGAAGGCCCATAAAAATGACAAGTCCGTGAAAAAAGAGTTATGAAGAAAGCTTTGGTCGCATGCGTAAGTGGATCTTCGAAGCAGCCAAGTGGTAGCAGCTGCGAAAGGCAGAAATGCTACAAGTGACTCTTGACATCAAACAGCTCACTATTACTCTTCGCTACTTTGGCTTCAGGGACTCGCATGAGTATGCGCAAGTCTTCAGTTGATCCATTTCTCCCTCCCTGTATATTACCCTGGGATAAAATTATTTACAGAGTTCTGTTGTGCTGATTATTGAACTGTTGTTTAATTTTTTCAACATTCTTTCGTTGTCTTGTTGTATTGTTCCAGTCAATCAAGATATTTTTAACAATCCACTATTCGTAAATTATTTTTTCATTTCTTTGACTAATTTAAAATTGCGCTTTTCGCATTGACAAATCCAAATCGAATTATGATTGATATAATTTGTTGGAATTATGCTGGAGAAACGTTCAATGCATAGCAAATATACTGGTCAATCAATAATTATTTATTGCAAATATAGTACACTTTGATTACCTTTTATTTATCAAGTCAGACTTCCTTAATTATTACGTGTTGAAAATATCACGTCATTTATTCATCTATTTCAAGCTTGAACAACAAGTAAGTAGGTATTTGAGTAAGTTTCTTTAGTTATTTACAGACAGAAGGAACCACCAATCCAAGTTTATCAATTAGTTCGAATCTGCTCATTAAACAATATTTTTATTATTCGAAGTTGGAAAAATGTAAAATATTCATGTTAATATATTTACCTTTTGACTGATAATTTCTATAGATATACACTTATAATATATAGACACTTAATTCAGAGGTGCTAAGATTCTTATCAGTTTCTGCTGGAAAGGCACAATTATATAGAGCAGTAGCCGAACATCTGTATCCTCAGTGACATGGTCAATCTTTGCATTCGCGGATCTAGTAAAAAAAAATAGATAGACAGGAAAATACTGCTGAAGAGGATAATAGTATTTTGGATTTTTTTGTTGGCGTAGTTAATGTAAATTTAGCTTTTCGTTTCGTTTAGCAATCTCAATAGGTATAACGTAGATTACCGTTTATAATATATTTATGTATTTCATCGAATAATCGAACAACAAAGTCCGATTTGATGAATTTCACTAATACTAACCACTTTGTTCATAAATATTAAACCAAAAATTACTTTATTATAATTTTTTTAATGCATTGTCTCCTATATTCTAAAGCAGACAGTTAGTCATCGTTCATGTAATTTGATTTGCTTGTGAACGATGTCTGACTTTATCTTGACTCGTACTACTGCACCTTAGAGATAACAATTTTTCAGCTAATAACAAGATGAACAAAATAAATCTAAAGGCAGTAATAAAAAAAATAGATACGATTTTAGCTCTTCAAAGTATTATTTGGAATATTTGATGTAATATTATAGATTTTTTTCTATTTTGTCTTTTATTCTTCATAATGGAATTTTTGGATGTTTGTTTTGAAACAAAATTCAACTGTTTTAAACTAATTAATAATGTCCCCTTACATTATAATTCATTGAACGGTAGTAAATGAAAAATACTAAGATTTTTTAAGGATAATGAAAATATATCAAATTTTATTTAGTTACAAATGGGTTTTTCAATGTTTTAACGTGAATACCTATGGTGTGTTTACATTTGTAAAAAATGGTCTATGATTTGCTAGCGTTCAGGATTTCTACAGCTTCAGTCAAATTTAAACCTTGTAAAATAGACTTCAAATTTTCTATTGATGCATCAGGATCTTCTTCGGTCCAAATGACCAACATTTCTCGGCATCGTTCCAAAGGTGTTTGTTTCTTACCAAAAAAAATAATCTGAATAAAACACATGTTATATAGTACAATCATTTATCATAATTCATCATGTAAATTCTCAAATGTCAAACTTACTTCATCGTTTGTGTAACCTAATTTAGTTGCAAGTTTTTCCCAATCATTTTTCAAAACTTCGGCTAATTTGTCAACTAATTCATGACTTATTCTATTGCCTGTCTTAGACTTAGCTTCTGTTGAATCAACATCTTGTTTGAGTGCTTCTTCATTAAAATCTTGTTCTATTCGTTCAGATGGTGGTGTATCTCCAGTCTCTTGTTTTGTGTCAACTTGAGTTTGCTAAAATTTAATATCATTTGAATACGTTTTTTTAGTAATAAAATGGCACAACTATACAATAATGAAGCACAAGAAACACTACAGTAAAATATAGTAACAATAATAATACAGTGCTAGAAAAAATAGTATGTGGTACTTACTGGTCTATCTTTGGCAATTTTTTTTATCATTATCTCAAGATACTCTGGTAATTTCGTAATAGGATAATTTCCATGAACAAAAAAGTGTGGGCTTCTTTTTGCTAATAATCGAAGTGCTCTCCAACCAAAGTTGCCATCATTGACTTTCCTAGAAACATGACAAATTTATCACGTAATATATGTCTATTTTCTTAAAAGATAAATTATTAGGTTGTATTTAAAAACAAAATATGGAAACTAACTTATATTCATCTTCTATTCCAGCAGCTGGATCTAATTGTTCTATAGCTTCCTCGAAGTAGGTTTCTAATGATGGCAGGAAATTCCTATCCTTAGACTTACAAGCTTCAAGATTATTTGGACACAAATTCCAAAGTTTTGTTAATTCTGGACTGAAATGTTTGGAAATATTTTAATTATATATCAAACTATTACTCATTGATAGTCGAGTTCATAATTGGTAAAACACTTACTTTCCCATGTAATACTTTCCCATAGCTTGAGCATCGCGAATCATGTCTCCAATTCGTCGTTTTTGTCTTTTTGGTTTTCGTGTTTCATCTGCTTCTGTACTGGGTTCAGGAGCAGGTCTTTTAAAAGCTGGGCAACCATCATTTTTCCAAATGTTCCAAAATTCTTCCCGCTTCAAAATGTGTTTGACTGATTCAGCAAAAGCAGCACCATCTGGAGGAGTTTCAGTAAGCAAAGTATACACTTGTGCTGTTATTGTATTAACCCATTCTATCTGATCAGATTTCAATTCATGTACATCTCTAATAAATAAACAAAACAGATATAAATATAGATACATCATTTTTATATAGAATATGAATAATACTACTTCAATTGGACTTACGATTTAAATTTAACAGTACTATTTAAATATTGAAACAAAATCAAAAATTGTAATAAAACATATCTGCGGAAATTAGAATCAGATAACTGCAATTCCAATAATTTTTCATTAGTCAAATATTTTGCAAAGTAATGTGTTTCTTTGAAAGTTCCTTCCAATAGAGCTTCAAACTTGGAATGATCAATCAAACAGTCTTTCTGATCTTCTAGTTTGAAGGAAGCAAATGCTGATAAAACACTTGAAGCATGCTGGAGATAAATGATTTTATAATCAAAAGAAATTGTAGTATATAAAAGTTTCATTATGAATTTGCTGTATACAAAAAATACTCACGGATGAAAAAACTTTCCATTGTACTTTGATGTAACATTGATTAGGATTTCGAAAGAAATCTTGAAGAGCCCAAAATTTCCTATATAAGTTGTAATCAATCGAAATTTTTGTATCTGTTTTTTCTCCATCAACTTCCATTTGCTGTATTACATCTTCTTCTGATTTTTCAGATCCAAATTCAGTTATATTTTCCAAATTGAACTCACTTACAATATTGAGTCCGGATCTCTCAGAGAATGGAAAGAATTTGGCAAGAAAAAGCAGAATCCTTCCGCAAAACACAGTTTGTTGAGAGCGAGAAAGACGTCTCAGAAGATCATTACACATCCTTAGTAAATTATTTTTACAAGCCCCAAAAAATAGATCTTCTTTCCAATTGGTCACATTATTTTCAACATATGTGAATAATTCTTCACAACGGTCAAGAGTCATAGCATCAAATATATCACTTAATAGGGTGACAGGTATATTTGTACTTGCCAAATCTTTGCGGCAAAGTTCAATGCAAAACGAGATATAAGATTCTTGTAACTTTGTGTTATTACTTGCATTGCTAGACAAAAGATTAATCAGTGCATCTCTCAAAGCTAAATCTATTGCAAATTTTCTGTCTTTATCATTGGAACATTGTTCTACACATTTTTTTTGAAATGTTGATACATCTGAGTTTTTGAAGCATTGCTGTACATATTTCTGAAAATTGAAATTGATAGCACTTAATTGTGAGTTTAATATTTTAAATATTAGTGCATGAAATTCGCTTATTCAAACAATTTAACCTAAAATACATTCCAAAATGAAAACATTACTTACACAATAATCTTTCCTTAACGTTTCAAACGAAGTCATGGTCATTCCTTTGTTAGTATATCAATTTACCACTGTTTTTATAGCATAAAGCAGTAAATATATAAATATGAAAGAATTTTCAAGTGGCTTATTGTTGTTTAATGTTTATTCCGGATTCCACCGGATTCCGGACAACCGCGTCTTGCTCTGCGGACAGCGGAGCGGACTGCGTTGCCCTGTGCCCAGGATTGCCTTACTCTGTCGGTATTTGTTGCTAGCCGATAAATTAGGTACCTATCTTGCTAACTTTGAAACACGCTCTCAAGTTCCGTCCATCAGCACACTTAGGTGACCGTCCCCAAACCAATTTTTTGGTCTAGCGACGGCCACTATCGGCGCACAACGTACCGCGCAGCGCCCCAAAGCGCATGTCCGAGATAACAATAAGGCCTCAGTGTGCACGGTGTTTTGTTGCAAATAGTTTTTATGTAGTGAAGATTCGCATTAACATATCAATGTAAGAAACAATTTTTACATTTTACACGTTTAATATTATCAAAGTACACGAATATATGTAGTACTTTTGATATTATAGAAATATTTATTCTTATAAACTTTTAAGCGTAACCACTAATTTGTGCTTGTTTTTTTGCTTCTAACCTTCATTAGTTTTCAAACAAAAAGTTCCTTTGTAATGAATTCTGTACATTCAGTGTGCCGTACTTTCTCTTTATTTTTGTTTCTTTCCGTTCTGCATTTTACTCAAGTGTTCAATCAATGGAGCAATACAATATATTTAAAATTATTGATTAACGAGAAAGCGGGAAATTCGAATATAATTTTATAGTTTCGCTTTAATTTTGCTATATAATTTTTTGCCAATTTATTTTGTAATATATATACTCTTAGATGGTACTTCCCCACTGGATATGTTCAACAACAAAATGTGTTTTGCTTGGAGTTGGACTGCTATGTGCTTCGGAATATGCTTGGTGCATTTATAAAAAATATGCAATGTTTCAAAGAAAAAAGCAGTATAAGGATGATGCAAATAAACCCGTAGCAGAAGTTTTATTTTTTTCAGAAGAGTGTGAAAGCTGTCGAAGTCATGCAGATTCTAATGAGCCATGTAGTTTAGCTTCTTGTCCTTTGAAAAATCTCAAGTAAGATGGCTATAAGATTAACATTCTAATCAGTGGTTTACAAAATTATTTTTACTTACGTAATTTTCAGTAAAGTAATTGAATATCTTGGGACTGCAACAAAAAGTGTAGACATCTGTGTTTATTTTTTAACATGTAATGCTATAATCAAAGCTATAGTTGATTTACGAAGGAAGAATGTAGTCGTAAGAGTTATTACAGATGATGACTCCACTAGCAGCGACGTAAGTCAAGTTTTGAAAATGCGGAGAGCAGGTGTGTGGATGACAGTCATCTTCATTCCAATTGAAAAATTGACTTATAAAGATTGGTGTAGTCCTGTGATGATGTAAAACCAGTTTAAATAATTAACAACTTATTAATTACTTTTCTAGGTATTAAAGTAAGATGTAGAAAGTCAGAGCCTGTCCATCTCATGCATCATAAGTTTGTTATAGTCGATAAAAAACTTTTGATCAGTGGAAGTGCTAATTGGACAATGCAGGCCTTTTATGGGAATTGTGAAAATATTCTTATAACTAATCGTAATGACATTGTTGTACAGTATATGAGAGAATTCGAAGAACTGTGGCTGGAATTTACTGGTGAAGTCAATGTGAATTCTCCAAATAATGTTGAAAAAAGATCACCTCCAATGTCTCAAAGAGAAAAACAGTACATGGATGGTGCAAATGAACCCATAGCAGAAGTTTTATTTTTTTCAAAAAAGTGTGCCAGCTGTCGAAATCATACAAATATACCATGCAATTTAGCTTCTTGTCCAGTAAAAAATCTCAAGTAAGATAACTATGAAAAATGAATCAGTAATTTGAAAACCTATTTTGATTTATTCATTTTTCAGTAAAGTAATAGAGTATCTTGGGGCTGCAACAAGGAGTGTAGATGTCTGTGTTTATTTTTTAACCTGTAATGCTATAGTCAATGCTATTATTGATTTACAAAGAAAGAATGTATTTGTGAGGATTATTACAGACAATGATTCCTGTGGCAATGATGCAAGCCAAGCTTCAAAGATGCAGAAAGCAGGTGCGTTTTATTTCAATGATATCAATTTTTATTGTAAAATTGGCGTATAAAGTTAGGTGTACTTCTGTTATAATTTATAACTAGTTTATATCTTAAATCTTAAAACATATACAATTTTCTAGGTATGGAACTAAGGTGCAAAAAATCAGAGTCGAACCTTCTCATGCATCATAAGTTTGTCATAATAGATAAAAAGCTTTTGATAAGTGGAAGTGCCAATTGGACAATGCAGGCTTTTTATGGAAATTATGAAAATATTCTAGTAACTAATCACAGTGACATTGTTGTACCATACTTGGAGGAATTTGAAAAACTTTGGCTGAAATTTAGTGGTGAAGTCAATATTAATCCTCCAAATAATGCTAAAAGGAGGTCATTTCAACATGGATATTAACAAGATGAAACAGAAAAATATTTTTTGCTTTTGAGTGATCATAGTAACCAAGTTGGGGTTCTATCACCATGACATCTAATAAGTTTAATTAGCAAAAGTAATATCTTTTTTACTATGTATAGAGATATATTTTTTAATGAAAGCCTGTATTTGCCTAGAGTCACTAATTTTAACCATGAAAAGTTCCTTGAAGTTTGGCAATAATTACTTGATAAGTTTACAGAATAAAATTATCAAGAATTTTAATTACAGTACACGAATTGGTGGTTTTTTAAAAAACAGTTTTAGGTATTAAATATGATTATGTTTAAAAAAATAATAGTTTAAGTCGTCTTTATAGACAATTAAAGTTCAAGATGATATCTAGTAATGAAAGATATTTGCTAAAAATGAGATGTATCATATTTGGTCTAATATTAGCGTCAAATTTCCAATAAACCTACATAATCCAAGATTATTTAGGTTTGACTGGACCAAGTCATATTTTTTTACATTTTCATTACTTAACAAATAAACATTAGGATAATATTAACTTGTACATCTGTATATTTTGGTGAATTTTCATTAATATAGCCATAGCGAGCACTGAAGTAATAATGGGATTTGGAAATTCGATAATAATTTGTTGTAACAAAAAGTTACGAAAGTGTTTTTTTTTGCATGCAGTCATAAAAATGAATGTAGACTTTTTAATCGTTTTTAAAATGTTTTATAATCTTAGTTATTTTACCAACAGCGTTATTTTAATTTTTCTTGTAATAAACTGCGAGATATTTTGTGAGATGAAGGATGATTAAATTTTAAATAATTTCTCAACACCTATATTTTATAATAGTTATCTTAACGACACCGTCTTGATTCATCATATTCAAACTGTACACGATTAAAATCGAGATTAAAATTCTCTACATGGCTAAATTTACCGCGGAGAAAATGGTCGTGTAGAAACTGCTCACGTCCAAATCGTAAATCGTAAAAACTATAATTCGAAAATAATGTTATTACTGAAAATATTCTTCCTAGTATTTTGAAAAATTGCCAAACTTTCCATGGAAATATTGACCTAGAAAGTATTCTATACGATTAAAATTGCTTTTCTACATTAATTAACGATGAGGTTAGCAAATCCGCTAACGAAACAAAACGTCGCTAAACAGAAAAAACCACATGTTTTTTCTTATTTAATTACATCTACCCGAGCCCTCAGCTGATCGTGAATCAAGATATATTTATACCATGGAGGGTGCTATACTTCAAACATTAAGATTAACATTTTGCACGTCTAAATTTCAAAAATAAGTCGTAAGAAATATTTCAAGGTATTGAATATTGATGGAAAGTTTTGTAGTTTTTCAAAAAACTACAGTGGAGAATATTTCCAGTAATAACATTGTTTTTCAAATTATAATTTTTACCATACATATTTTAAATTTAGACGTGGTCAGTCTTTGTACACGACCATTTTCTCCGCGGTCAATTTGGCCATGTAGAGAATTTCAATCATGTACAGTTTGAATATGATGAATCAGGATGGTGCCATCTTAACCACAACATCTCTTAGAAATATTTATTTTGAAAGTCAACGAACGATTCAGTATGAACATTTATGTTCCGAATGTTAATTTTTATTGTCACAGCGATAACAATATTAAAAACAGGTTTAATTTTGATTAAAAAAATAGATTTTTTAATTTTCAAATGTAACATCTTATTTAATAAAAACAGTGAAGGGACTTACTTACGTATTAAAGAATCATTAATTTATTCAAACTCACGTCATGACCTGCTGTAGATTAAATTTTGTTATTTGTCAAAATGATAATTCACACATTTTTTCTTTACTGTCGTCTGCTAAAACTGTCTATTTAGTCTGTCTACACGCATGAAAATAAAATACGTCTTCATAAAATAGCTGTTGTTTCAGATTCAAATGTAAAGAAATTGTGGAGCTTGCAATAATTATAACTTTTCTTTTCATTACATGATGTATTCGTCAATAATGACGGCATATTCAGTCTTATGCCTTTATGAGGAATTTGCGTCATTAAAGAGTATAACAGACTTATTCATTTGTGCTGAAATCCAAATGATACGAAACCTGCACCATTCAGACTTTACGGTGAAGCGTCGTATATAATCAAGAGCATAATACAATAGCTCTGACGCGTGGGTCTCCGCAAATCGTTACGTAAAATTCTTTGACGCCATCGTATCCATTGACTTATGCTGGATTTATTTATTTTTTTTTTAAGTTTTTGACAATGACGTTCGAGTAATTTGCAATAGAAATATACACACCCGAAATTGGCTTATAATACAGAATATCGAGGTGAAATATTTTTCGTCATTTTTAGCACTAGCGTGAAGTATGATTGTATACTCAAGTAGTAATCGGATCGTAAATGACGTTCACTCATTCCAATCGACAAGTCCTTCATCTTTCTCACTATGCATATAGCTTCCTAACTGATTTTTCTTATAAAGTGCTTTAATCATCATCCCGTAGGCAACGACACTAAACGTAACATTGTACGAGTTCTTTTGGATGACACATAATATGTTAATAATGAAATGTGCATACTTGCATAAAGAGCTCTTTCGATTAATTATTTAATTTTATTTCGAGTTCAACATATTCGTTGTGCTTTTGATGAAACCGCACCTGCAAATTTGAATATGAATAGTCTGACGATCAGAAGCGTACGGAACTAAATCAATTTTTCAAATAGTGACAATATATAATAGTGCAAGAGGCTGTTACGAATATCAGTGCAACGCGAGAACTAAAAATGTAATCTGAAAATACAAGTGAGAAAGTGGGCATAGCGCTTTGAAAATGAACGCGGAAAAAAGAGGCCGGGATTTATCATTGACACACTTAACTGGCGCAAACGTGAGCTCGAGACATCGGGATACTGAATTGGGTGGAAATTTATAAAAGTCTGCTGGGCGGAGTATGACGCGTAGCTTCGCCTTGAAGAATCGAGGTGAGCGCCGTGCGGCTGCGGTGGTTGTACGCGCGCATACGCATAGCTTTCCCGAGGGATATCGAGCTTATACCGCGCGTATCTCTAACATCGTACCTATATATATA